>CM057811.1:86436890-86699390 GCA_030067965.1 Latrodectus elegans
TTTTAAGTTAATGATTTGAGCACTTATAATTGAAGATATAATTTAAAAATTATTTATATATTTTCTTGTAATTCGTAATTTATATATGAGCGATATGGCTTATTTATTCCTTTGCAGTTATTTTTTGCTATTGAGGGCTACTTCGGCATTAATTCTTAAGATAATTCTCGAAAAATAAGTGTTGTAAGCATTAGAAATTAAAATAAAATTAAAAAACTAAGTATTTATATATTTCTCGTTTAAAATTCATTATTTTTAATTTTTCTCATTTAAAATTAATTATTTATCTTTTTGTTTAACTGTTTTAAGTTTCACTTCGCCCACTAGATTAACCGATTCGTATGTAAATGAGTGAGGATAGTTATTAGAAAACAATTAGGTAAAATCACATTAAAAAATATTTCAAATAAAAGAAAATATTTGATTTTTAATGCATTTTTAATTGGATTTTTTTAAAAGTAAATTAAACTAGTTAAATTAAGACGCTTAAATTGGTTATGAAAGAAAATTTGTCTCCGTTAAAAAATTTTTGTATTGAAAAAAAATTGTTGTTGTGTAAGAGTAAGAATATATATATATAGGGAGTAAGGATATATATATATATATATATATATATATATATATATATATATATATATATATATATATATATATATATATATATATATCCTTACTCCCTATATTTATCCTTACTATATATATATTTTTCTATTGATTTAAACATACAAAAACGTGTTTAGTTGCATTTAAAGTGAAAGTAAACATGTAGCTTTTTCATTAGTCTGATGAATTTTTTTATAATATTCCACAAATATAAGATAGAAGTAAGAATAATAAGATTGTTTAAAAGCACCATTTTACTTAGCAGTACAGCTGGTTACTTCATAAAAAAAAGAAATAACTACTATCTTACTTGTTCAAAATAAAAAAAAAATTCTTCCTTTTAAATATTTGAGCAATTTTTTAAATATTTCAACAAATTCCGTGAAAATGTTTGAAGTTACCGCTTTAGGTACAGGTTCATTTGAAAAAATTCATGCATTTACACATACTTCAATATATTCCTTTGGCTGACACATGTAACATTGGTTTTTTAATTTGAGATATCATGATTTACAATGCAATACATGCTTTTATTTCATCTCCTGTAACGGGTACGGTTTAGATACGGGTGCTGTTTGGTTTGCAAAAAAATTGGCGAGAAATGTTATTTATAAATTTTAAATTTTGGTAACCTCGATATATTCCGCGCTTTAACTAACGTAGTTTTAGTATTCTCATTTCGTTATTCACATTTTGATGCCCATCTTGGCGTCAAAAAATATCGTCAGAAACCAAGGTGTATCCCTAAATAAACTTTTACCGAGGTAACAAATATGTATCTTTGATTAATTTCCTTTTTCTTATAAAATTTTTTTCCAGTTATTTGCCTAGCTATCTATCTACCTCTTTTACTATAATATTTCTAAGATTTATTCTTTTAAGACATACAAGCGCTTACATTATTATTAATACATGGGGTTATTGCCAAGTACTGTACAAAATTGTTCTACACCAGCAAGATTTTCTTTTTCTCCTCCAAGCTCATGTTTGATAATATTTCGGTAAAACATTTATGACTACTCGATAAGCGCCTATTATGTCTTTGAAATCCCGAGAAAATTTCGTTCCCAATATTACTTTTTATTTTGCTATTTTTATTATTATTTTCGTTTCAAAATTTCCTATTATTAAGAAATTTCTGTAAGTCTTATTTCATTACAAATGAGCAGATTCAATGTTAACTAATTATTAAATAATACTATAGCTCTGATATTCATTCAAGGATAATGTATGATCATCTTTTGTCGAAATTTTTGCAACTCATCAGTAAAAATATTTTAGTCTAATAAAACTAAAATATAAAACTAATAATTAAATAAATAAGCTTAATGATAGGACTATAATTGAAATTAAATATTAATTCACGTTAAAGTTAATGTCAGAATATATGCACATGGTAAAACACAAATTAAATACAAATATGAATCAAAAAAATTACATTTGAATAATATAAAATTCAATTATTAAATACTGCATTTAATACTTTAAGGCCTCTTTAGAAATATCGAGAGGGGAAAAATATCTTTTTTTTTTCCTATTAAGATTGAAAAAGATTTATCCAAATGTTCAATTTATAAAATTCCATCAAACATTTTGTCATGCATCATTTATTAAAGTTTGTGTTTCTCCCTCATCATACATCTAAACAATTTCAAGAAAAGTATTTTGCTAATGGATTTTTCATAGTAATATAAATTCCATTTACTTCCTTTGCATTTTCCATGCGAAATTAAATTTATTCCCAACATTTTGCAAAATTCTGCACACAACTTCTAAATTTCATTTTAAAAGCAATACGTGAAAAAAAATTCTTGAGTGTGTGTGGATGAAGTAGTTTTCCACCCTATCTGCAATACCCGTTTATTTATTAAAAATAAAAGTAATCAAATGGGAATTAATTTACACTCATGAAATGGCATCAGTCGTCAGAGGAACAATGTTTTCTGCTCGCATGCATATTTCAAGTCTTTCGGGATTTGCTTCCTCGCTTCGTTGTTATTTTCCTACCGAGGATTAGATATTCCAGGAAAACAGGAAAAAAGAGCAAAAAGAAGAGGAGAGAAATTGCTATAATATAGAAGCTACCATAGCTTTCCTGCGACAATGTTCACTTATCGTCTGCTGGCAAGGAATTTTTTTTCTTTCTTTCCTTTTTCAAAACAAACGTTTGATTCTAATTTTTTTCTCATGTTCTATTTCGAACATTTTTCTTTTTTGTTTTATTCTAGTGTTGGGTTTTTCAGTTCGGCTTTTCTTTTTATGAAGTTCTTTTCTTATTCCCCCCACTTTTTCAAAATGATTCACTTGGATCTACTGCCGAAATTGTTTCTTCACCAAAAAATGTAATCGAATTTGTGGCAACACTGTCGAATCGGGAAAAAGGAAAAAGAAAACAGAATTGGATCGAAGTCGTGGAATGCCGCTCGAATATGTCGAGAACAGTCTCGGAAGACCAAATAAAGAAAACAACTCAGCACAAAAGTTGTTTCTTGTCGGATAAGTATTGTCAAAGCAGACCCTGTGGACTCCCAGAGCTGCACACCAAGGATTCAATACTTCTCCATTCCCTTGCATTATTTGACAACATCTTCTAAAATAAACTGAACGCCACAGTATTTTATTTTAACTTGCTATTTTGAAGCCAGTCTTCAAGTCTTTTCAAGAAAAATAGCATTAAATATTTGCTAAAAGTGTATTTTCTTGAGTAAAAGTGAGCTTTTATCTTCTAGGAAAACACATTATGTTCAAAAGGACAAGCTACACTAAGACGATTAAATATTCGAATCCTTATTACTTAGAAGAGGCTAGGATTTAAAATTCAGAAATCTTCGTATATATTAAATATTTGTATTCAAGTTTTAAAATATTATGCATGTTATATTATGTATATTTTAAAATGCTTATAAACAAATTAAAAATAAGGAATTATATTAGGTTGGGAAATAAATTCGTAGTGCTTTTATCAAAGGCTTTTATTTTATCAAAAAACAATAATTATATCAATAAGTTAAACAATCATATATTCGCCGATGCAGTTTACAACCTCTTTCCACCTCTCGACATATTTGTTGATGCCGTTCCGCCAAAAATCGCCTGGTCTGGTGTCAAAGTAGTTGTTGAACCAGTTTTTAAGGACCTCTTTATTATCGAAGGTAACGCCCTTTGTATGGTTTGACAAGGAGCGGAAAAGATGGTAATCGGTCGGTGCAAAGTCCGGAGAATACGGCGGATGCTGTGGAACTCTCATTAGAGCTCTTGGAGTGCGGCTTTGATGAGTTGGACAACATGGAGCCTGGCGTTGTCGGGAAGGAATATGGTTTGATCATGTCGATCAGGTCTTTTCAATCGAATAGCCTCGGTGTAGCTGGGCAATGTAGAATTCCTTGTTGACTGTGGCATTCTTTTCGAGCATTTCCCAGTGCACCAAAAGGTACTTAAAAACTGGCTCAACAAACTCTTTGACACTAGACCAGGTAATTTTTGGTGCAACGTCATCAACAAATGGGTCGAGAGATGGGAAGAGATACAGCAACGGCGGATATATAATTGATTAATTTATTGATATAATTTTTGTTTTTTGTTTAAATAAGTCTTTGGTAAAAACGCTACGAAATTATTTTCCAACCTATTACATTCGTTTTTCAGTCAATCTTCCTGATTCGTAAGTATTTATTTATTTAAAATGCTCAGATAATTGGTTATGATATACCATTTGGGTAAAGTTGTGGAAGTGGTGGCATCTTTATGTAGAAGGACACGCCATCGTGACCCCGAAAGTAGGAGGTTTTCATAACTTAAAGGCAGGAACCAAGAAGAGGATTCGCAAACTTGGCTTGTCATCCCGGGGATATTATTTCACATGGAAGACATTGAGACCTTGAGATATTTTACATACCTCAGCCATTATTAATTAATGCATTGGCTCTTCGGTTGTGTCACATTTTTAAGAATAATTATGTTTTTGAATTTATAGTTTTGATTACTCTTAATATAACACGACACTCTCTGTAAAATTCTTACGAATAAATATTCAATTTTCCTAAAACTCCCAACAATTAAAATATTATTAGATGGTGTCAAAACTCTTGAGAAATGCAGAAGCTTTTTATAATATTCAAAAAAACACAGTTAATTTAAATATTCAAGGTATAAGATCAGCTGTTCAGTAAGCAGATTGGCATCAGTATATTCCGAAAACCGAATAATATTTAATTTCTGGAAACAAAATCAATTTGGAATGATCGGGGAGGAGAATTAGTTTGTAATATTTGTAAAAAAGATTTAACACTGAAATAGGTTAGAATACTCAAAGTAATTCTCTACAAGAATAATGGTTATTGCTTAATTCTGCGGCGATTAACCACCTGATTGCAATCATGGTAACAAGGTGCAAACTTTGTATACAGATGAGGAGGGATCACAAACCCCTATTAATGCCTTTTTTTCATTTTATGCTGTTTATTTTCACCTTATGCATAATTCTGTTTAAATTTCTAATATGACATTATCTGATTATGGCATTTCTGTATATAATAATTGACTTTATTTTATGCATAGTTGATATTTTTGCATATATATATATATATATATATATATATATATATATATATATATATATATATATATATATATATATATATATATATATATATATATATATATATATATATGGATAGATAGATAGATAAGATAAATATATAAATAAAAACACAAAAGAGTTACTTTAATGATATTTTTAGCTGTAATGCTGAATACTTTGCGTTTTGTTTTTCAAAGGAGGTATTTTCTACTTCCCTGAAATACAGGGAGAGAGAGAGAGAGAGAGAGAGAGAGAGAGGAAGTTGTGCTCCTCATTTCCCAGTATCAGCTCTGTAAGATGCCACATGACGTCATGGAAATGCAATCTGCTCTCATTAATTTCGGAATGTCCTTTCTCACGTCGCTTTCGTGGCGGCAACCCCCGAAAGAATTCGAAACTTGTCTCACTCAGAACACCCTTAATGACTGATGAGTCACGTGACCGAATTTGGGATTTCGGAGAGGACGAATATCACTGAAATGATTACAAATGAAAAAAAAAATCTTACTGTAGTAGGAAAGCATATAAATGAAATGCCAATTAAAAATGCGTTTGGCAGGAGTTAAGTATCTTATTATTTTTCGATGTATCCAGATTTCTTAAACTCAATTTTTGTCTATGTTTTTATATATGGTCAAAAATATGGGGATATGCGTCCATAAAAGTACAAAAGCAAACGGCATGTGGCAAAATAAACAATGAACGTTTTTTAATTCTCAGAGTTAGTAGCAGATTTTCATCGAAAATTATACAATTATGACTCTTGAAATAGTTGTTTATATCTTTTTTTAATAAATCCTAAGCTAAATATTACAAAATAAAAAATAAAAAAACTTATCACAGCTGGGTAGCTCATAGGAAGCCATGTATTTAAACTGCCAATTAGCAAAAACGTTTTAATTTTGCCAGTAGTACGTTAATAAACCTTCTGAGATTTTAGAAAAACCAATATTCTCTGATGAAAGCAAGTTTTGAATCTTTGGCATAAATTGATAAGGATATAGATTGGCGTGGAGAAAACAAGGTACAGCTTTTGAGAAGCAAAATTTAGTGTCTAATGTTAAACACGGTGAAGGTGGCGTAATGATTTGGGGGTGCATGGTATCAAATGGAGTTGATCGATTAACTTTTAGACACTCCACATTCGATCATATGGGATATCCAAATATATTAAAAGAGAATTTAAAGCAGAGTGCACATGATTTGAGCCTTGGTGATGACTTTTGATTTCAACAAGACAATGACCCAAAACACTCTGCTCATAAAATAAAGCTCTGGTTGTTGTACAATATCAAATATCAGTTGCATACTCCTCCACAATTGCCAGACGTTAAACCCATCGAGCATTTATGGGACATATTGGAACGCAGCATTCAGCAACACAACGTCATATCGAAAGATATGATAAAAGTGTAATTATAATGGCATGGAATAATATTTCATCTTCAGTAACGGCCTAGCTAATTCCCTCTATGCTTAAACTATTGGAAGAGGTTCTTAGAAATAAGTTCTTAGAAATAGGTTCTTATATATATATATATATATATATATATATATATATATATATATATATATATATATATATATATATATATATATATATATATATATATATATATATATATATATATACATATACATATATATACATATATATATATATATTATAATATACAAAATAAAGTGTTTTACGAATTGACCAAAGTGTTAACTGTACTCCTTATTTCTCTTTACATTCTTCAAAATAAAAAGATATTTTTCTTTATTTTTATTAATTTTGCAAAATTTTTAAGTTACTTTAAAAGAAAAGATTATATATAAGTTTTTTTTTATCTTCTTGGTTTAATTTATGGAAAATTTATAAGATAATAATGTTTTTTAAAAGTACTCTAAAACTAGCAGCAAAAAGGAAAGTGCTTTCTAATTAGCTTTAGGAAACACATAATAATTCTTTAGAACTTCCCCCTAATGAGGAGAAATTATAAAAGGAAAAAAAAATATCTACATGAAAAAGAAATTTTTTTGCCATTGTAAAGAACCATTAAAAAACAAAAATCATTATTCTGAGAAATATATTTTAATGAGTTACAACATACATTGTAACAATATTTTTTCCGATCTTTTGGTTTAACTTTCCACAGGGCTCTCAACAAAATTAACTATCTTCAAAATACTCTTTTTCGAATTTTCTAAAAGTTATTTATGTTTTTAAGATGGAAATATTTTAAAAACCCAAGATTTTTTTTTTTAAATTTTAATCTTTTTTTTTAAATTTTAATATTGCGTTTCATTTTAGAATGATTTTTTTAAATGCTGAGGTGTTCAAGCTAACATATGAGAATATTTATTTTGGAGGGCATTTCTTTTATTAGTCCCTCTTAAATATTAATAATAAAAATAAGATTTTTGCAAATGAAAGTAAAATTGCTTAATTACTTAAAGTGGAAATTTCATGACCATTTTAAGTAATTATATTATATGCAAGTCTGATATCATACGTGTGTGTATGTGTTATAGGTCAATGCATATTATAAAAATTACATAAACGATTAATATGAATTAGAGAAAAGTTATATTTTTTAATTGGATTATAAAATTATATCTTGTATTATTCTTATCAATTAATTAATCATTAATGACGTAAAAAAATTAACCATTCATATTACTTTTTTAACTTTAAATAAATGTGACACTTGGCATCATGAATTTTAGAATTATCAAACAAGTCCCTTAGAATGTTTTAACAACCGCACTTGTGAGTTCTACCAAAAACTCTCTCTCATTATATGTTAAAAAATTAAATTACAAAATATTTTCATTCAAAATTCCAGTGAATATCGATTTGTAAATTATTAAATCATTGATACGAAGTCCACTTTCGACACGCAATTCTATCTGATAAAAACTGTTCCTTTAAATTCTTCTTATTGACGGACATAGATTTAATTCAATTTATATCATCGTACTGGAGTTTTTTAGGTTAGGTTAGGTTACTGCAGTATACATTTTCATTTATCAATTCTTACTGACTGACGGCTCTAAGGACAATCAAACAGCTTTATAATTATGAATAGCTATCAAATGACCTAATCCACACCTGTGCTAGCATTTCATCCTTCAGAATTCTACGAAACATCAATGGTAGATCTGCTTCAGCAATGGAATTACAGCAGACAGTACAGAACCTTTAAGAGCAGAAACACTTAAAAGCACTTCAATACAACGATATTCAACTTGATCAGATATCTAACTCATTATCTTTCGGATAAGAGACATATTCTTCTGTTCATTACCATGGATTTTTACGTTTTATAATTTTTATAGTGTCGTCCATGTAAAAGTGGATGACAGTTCATTTTTATTGACTTTGTCATTGATCATGATATTAAAATTACGAGATATTTAATGATGACGGGACGTAATACACATACGTGTGCTGAAAAATACACTAAATCATCTTTTGTAGCTCAGTGTGTAGCTCTATAATGATGTAGATGCATAATTACAAGGATTCAGTTAAAATTAACTTTTAATATTAATAAATCTAGTATGGAAGCAATTGTTGATTGTGCGAGGACTTTAAAGTTAAAAATGATGTTAAAGCTAAAGTTTCAATAAAAAATATTAATGCAAAAAATGTAAAATTAAATAGAAAATTGTCACATTTTTTCTAGTCATACAATATTTAAAGATGTATTGTTTCAGATTTACCGGTTTGAAATAGACCCCAGTTTTTGCATGACTCAATATTGAATATCTTGATAATTAATGTTCATAGTAACAACCATAAAAAAAACCTGTGCATTCAGTATTTCAATAGTTATTTTGTTTTGCACTCCTTGGTTAAGAAGAATAGGAAGCGTTCAATGCATAATATGATTTTAAGATTATTGTGATTTCTACATTATATTAATTAGTTATTCGATTCCTAATACCAATAATAATTAAAATATTTTCAACAGATGATATTTATATATTTGTTGTGATTTAATATTTCCTCTCATTTTATAATTATTTATTTTGGGCATCTAAAATATTCGTTGTTTTCAGAAGGGAATCTGAGAGCACAATATGTAAAAGAATGCATCTCTGATAGCCTAACTTACTTATTTACTTGTAAATCCAAGCTAATTTAAACATTACAAAAATATAAACATTTATATTGTTCGATTATAAAGCAAAAATAATTAAAATGACAATTTTTGAACAAACTCAAACAAGTCACATAGTGATGTATTAAAGTCAAAAATATAATTCTTTATTTAAAAAAAGTAGTTTGAATTTTTGACCAAAAAATCGCAAAACATTCAGGGAAATATATGTTTACAAAAGAAAAACATTTTTTTTCCAATGGTCGGGGTATATCGGGATGTATTGTCCCCTTATACCCTAGAAACCGGCCAGAAACAGTGACCTCTTTGCCGCCGAGGCGTTGCCCCGGGTGCACCACAAGGGGTGGGCCACCATCGCACCCTCACACAGGCCATAGGGACCTGTTTATAGGGTAGGCACCATTCATACCTCATTCACACTCAAGGAAAGGACAAGGACAGGATAGAGAGAGAGAAAGTACATCCATGCCTGAACCGGGATTCGAACCCAGGACCTCCCAATCCGCATACAGGCACGCTGACCACTAGACGAGTTGGTCGGCACAAAAGAAATACAAGCTCCGGAATTTAGCCTCTAAACAAACTAAATTCCTGTTCAGAATCTCAAACACAAATCTTCAAATTCTCAAACAGACTAAATTCCTGAGCTTGAAGGTAAAAATTACTTTTTTAATTTAAATTTGTCAAAAAATTTTTTTAAATGTTTCAATTTAATTAATCAAAAAATTGTTTGCCTCGCTACTCAAAAGCATGTCATAAAAATGGGAATCACTAGTGCTATTGTAAAATCAATGAAAAGCCTTTAGACTAAGTTTTCATAAGCAGTTTAAAAACAATTCAATATTTGTTGTTTTCCAACCTCATATCAGAATTATATCATTTACCTCTAAGAGAGTAGTCTGAACAATATAAGGAAATATATAGTCATCTTTGAATAATGTTTTATTAACTCAATACCAAAAAGTTTTCATTCTTAAAAAAAATGTTTTCTTTTCAAAATAACAATAATAGACAAACAAAGTTCAATACAAAAATTTTTAATGATAAAACCAGTTTAACTAAACAACTGATTGTATATAAAAGAATAATTCTAATTTTTATTTTCAGTATTCAGAGTTTGTGGATCTTCTAATAGACAGTAATAATTAGAGGCATTTGTCTAAATTGTGTTTTCTAAATTTTTCTCCATAATTTTTTATTTGAGTTTACAGCTTTGTTTCTTTAAAAATTCTATTTCTTAAGATTTTCCAAGACGATAATGTTCGGTGTGGCACGTTTCAAAATTCTTGATACGATCAATCTGTGGTTGCTGTTGTGGGGCTTATCTTCCAACTGTCCAACTTCGCAAGATAAAGTCCATCAGACCACTGACCTTCAGGAAGTCAAGGACAAGAAGGGGGACAAATATATGTCCTCTCTGAGAAGAGTTAAGCAGTCCAGGAACTTGTTTAGCAGAAGCTTGCTGAGCTTGACATTTTGAGCAGGTTGCAAAGATCTTTTTGCTCACGAAAAATGAGAGTCTCTTAATATGACCGTTTGCCAATCTGGAAATTACCTTTCGAGAAGCTCTAGCACAATTCAGTACAAACGAAGAGCCAGGCTCTTTGCTCACATACCAGGCATAGACAAGAAGGTCCCTCCACTCCTTCAAAAACTCTGCATTGACAGTGAATTGATGTTCTAAAAATTTGAGGGTTGAAGAGGAAAAATTGTGGAATAGCTGCAACATTCTTTGACCAAGCTATCCGCTCTCTTATTGCCAACGACCATTCTATTGCATTTTTACAGCACTAATTGCAGCTGGCATAATTTTTCTACAAATTTTCGTTTCTTTTTTGATTTATATTAAGAATTAGGCAAGAAAATTTCCATTTTGCTTCACAATTTTTTTTTTACATCTTATATTCTCAATGGGTTGATATTTAAGGAAAAATAACAATTTCCATTAGTGATTTAAATTAGAAATATATAAATCCTAGTGATTACGTTAATTCAACAATAGAATGCGAATCAAAAACAAATATGAAACACTAGCTTCGATTGAAAGCTTTATTAGTTCATTGGAAAAAGAAGTTATTGGCGAGTATACCTTGCTGCTATATTCGCCAATAACTTCCTTTTAAGCATTCACTTACTACTATTTTATCAATAGTGATTCACCTGAAGAAAATAATCGATAAAATAAAAATTGAAATAATATGGAATAGTTAGAGATTAGTCTGTGTGTGTGTTGCTTCATAAAAGCACTATAAGAAATGTTTAACATTTAATTGCTTTTAATTGCTTAGTTCCTATCAAAAGAAATAATTCTTGCATAAAAATAAAGTTAATGCAGAAATTTGACAATATTTATAGTTTATAATTATATATCAAAGCACGGTGATAGGACTCGGCCTAAGCAATTTAAAATAATATTTAACAAAATATTTTCAAACCTGCCACTTTACCTAACTATATCAGTAAATACTAAAATGAAAACTGCTTTTACTTTAACATTTTATTTGAAGAAAACTAACGTTTTTCGTAATAATTAGATTTATTGTATGTAAAAATACGTAAATGAGTAACATATTTTAAAGCGATACAAAATTGATCATATCACCTTTTTTTTTTTTTTTTTTTTTTTAATAACTAACATTATATGATTTCATGATTCATTTATTTGGTATATCAAGAAAAAATTTTATTGTTCAACATATAAAACTAATGCGAATTTTATTAATTAATTTCGATTTGGTTAATTGCTTAATGAATCTTTAAATCCATCTATATGGTTATTAATTTGTTGCACTCTTTGATAACGACTTACTACTGAATTCTTGCTTACACTATAAAAAGTCACTCTCGAATGAAATAATGTTGCCACTTAAATGACGTCTTTGACTAATCTTGAAATTGTAATTGTGTATTTTATTTTTACGCCTCTAAAGCTTTTATTTTGGGTCTTATATCTTAAAAATATGAAATGTAATGTACATCTTCTTGCAGAAAGAATTTCATATTGATTCGTGGTAGTAATTCATTCATGAAAGTTTCGCACAATCAAATGATATTATTTGGAATGAAATTATCAAAGGCAGACATGGATGAATAAATAACATGGCGAATCAAGTATGCATCATTTATTATTGTCCACATTACGACTAGATTATTCCATTTTGTGGATCCCTTCCGTCTGCCAATGTATATTTAATTACTCCTCAATCTTGAAGCCAAGTATCGCAATCTCGCCAAATCTCAGCGCGGTGCAAGTCAATCAAGCAGCCTGTGGACACTGCCCATACTTTATGCAACGGACGACTCACGCAATAATGTTATTAATACATATATCCCCAATCAATTCCTCTTTTCCCCATCGGTCCGGATCAATCAACTAAAGACCCTGCAAGTTTTCCCTACTCGGCAGGGAAGATTCCTGGCGATGAATACGTGATCGTCTCTGCGAAAGGGAATCGGTTGCTGTTCCCTTCTTATATATATATGGAAGATTCGTTATTGCCTGCAGGAAATTACTCATCAAAACAACCTAACGGTTTCCCCTGGATTTTCTCTCGTTGGATTGTACGCCAAATACTTTTGGCGTGAATTGGGCAGCAGGTGGTCCTCACGGATTGAAGAATAATATTGCTTTGCCAATGAGCGCAAGCAAAGTTGGGGAGATTTCCTTTTTCCGTGTGGTGGATATGGACTGAAAATTGGATTTAGAATGTGTTTTGAATTGAAGTTAAAATCTGGAGAGTTGAGAATTAGAGTGTGAAAAGGAGACTGTAATTGAAAAGTGGGGAGATTTGTAGGAAAAAAATTCGGTTTTAGACAGTTTCGAGCGGAATTGAATTCAGTTGAGCTTCTTGGCTTTGTTCGAGTGTAATCTCCGCCGATGGTGGTGACAACTTAATCAAATATTTACTCTGTTTTAAAACAGAATTCCACTTAGTTTTCCCTTTGAAGGCAGTAATTACTAAGAAACTGAAATAACTATGTGTATTCTCTAATCTCTTCGAAATCCTTTGCGTAAGAATAAATGGGAAAAAAGTTACTAAAATAAATTTAAAAAGTATTAATTGAATGACGAATAAAGTAAAATAGTTCTGTAATCCTTGGTATTGGTAAGGAAATTTAAGATTTAACCATTTCATTGTGAAAAGAAAATTTTCAGTATTGTTGCAGCTTTTGTCTTGTTATTTGATTAAAAATTTCATTGTAGAGATAATTAGTTTAAGGTAGATTTCATTTAAAGAGATTTTACTACACTTTAAATGAAATCTCATAATAATGAGCTGCTATATCTTAAACTGCTCCGTAATGAGTTGCTTTTCCAAGTAATATGAACATTTTATTCAACGAAAACTCTCTTTTGTTCAAGCAATTTTTCTCATATAACGTTCTTCCAAAATATTGACTTGCTATTAATACCCTAAATACTCAATAATCATTAAAAACCTTCTTAAAGAACTCACCCAAAAAGGTTGTTAAATAACCATTTTAGTGATAAAAAATCGATCACTCATTTTTCCCAAATCATATCCTAAAATCAATTTGAGATCATAGTATTCTAAATTTTGATATTCTTCGTAAAAAAAATAAATAATGACTGCCTTATCAATAAACCGAAAACATTCTGTTAAGAAATGATATTTACCCAAAAATTAGATCGTAACTTTTCTTGGAATGAAACAACCCCAGTTTTTGAACAAATTAACGCCAGCTTGCATTGAAAATTATTTATTAAGATATTCTCAAGATCACACCAAAATAAAAGAACAAATACAAAATATGTGAAATAAAAAAATACCATAACAAAATGCGGATAGTAAAAATATATCTGTGAAATATAGAAGAGGACAAAATAAAATACTTAACAACAAATTTAGATACAGTATTTTAGCAACTTAGTTGGAGTCCTATTAATTGTTTTCTGTTTTTGTAGCGATTCGATGACAACTAAATACTTGTTGCCACTTTAAGTCTGATAAAAATATTACATTGCAATGTTTTTATGCGAAATAGATTAAATTTACCGTTGTTGTAAATGCGTGAAGTAAAAATTAATTTTGTTAATGTTAAATTTTCTCGTATGTCTGTGACTAACATGTCTGAATTGGTCTGTGAATCTTTGTCCGCGGCTACCATGTTACATGAAATCATAAGTAATACATAAATTATTCTACACAAATAAGCTAAATGCATCACAGTGATTTTCTAAAAAAATGTATTTTAAGATCTATAAAAACGTTCATTTAAACCTAGATTTGATATTATACATTATATTGTGATGTTTGTATCAAGTAAGAACTTGTTAGACAGCAATACAAAAAATTACATAGATTTGATAAAATGTAAAACTTGTTGTAAAAAACAATTTTCTTGAATACTGGATTATGAATGTACATATTAAATAAATAAGTATCAGAAAAAAGTTATTTTTCGAAAAAAATGTTGATTTAAGTTTATGATTAAAGTGGTTTTAATTAGTAATTTGAGAATCATAGAAATAATTAAAAAACTTGATTTTAGAATTTATTAAAGTCATAAATTTTTGAAAAATTCAATTCAATGATAATCATAGTTGACATTTTTTCATGATATTTTGTAATATGTACTTTAACTTCAGAGACACATTAGTTTCTGTTGCTATTGTTACTTATGACGCTTGGACAAGTCAAGCTCGCAATGCCTTGTCTATGCGAATTTAAGTCAACATGGAGCGTCTTTCGTTTTTTCATCAGAATACCATAAAGGTGAAAGTATATCTTTGATCTGAGACACCTCCGATAGATGGCTCCACCAGAGGAATCACTCCTTCAATTTTGACATTGATCTCAAGGAGGAGGAACTTTTCTCCAGACCATTGCACCCATGGTAACTGCTCAACGACCGACCACATGACTTTCGATTCCATAGATTTAACGAGCACGTATATCGCATGTAACCGGTGGATCGTTGGCGACATTGGGAATCGAACCCCACCCTTCCAGATGGATGGCCGATGCCCTAACTCCTAGGCTCCCACGCCTGCCATATTAGCTCCTTAATTTAGCTAATATCTAACGAATTTATAATACATTCCTAAACGTGTCTGAAAATATTACTTAAAACAATCTATGTGTTTTTCGATTCTCAATTAAAATGCAATATCTAAACTGGTTTGTTTAGATCAAATATAAATGTGTCTTAATTTCTACATAACTAAATGAATTAGAAATTGATGTGTTGTCATCATATTGTGAAATGTACATTAAAGTTAAAAAAAAATATCAGAGTCACTTAGTTTGGCATATTCTTAGTTTATGTAATTTATATATCAGATTTTATTTATTATATTTGAGCTTATTATAATCAAGATAGTATTAAATTTATGTATTTAAATTAAAAAAGATTATTGTCAAAATAAGTCTATCATGCTAGTTTAGATATTGTCTAGATTAGAACATTTCGTTTAGACATTAGTGTGTCTTAATTTTTCATACCCATCTCACATTATTAGAAAAGCATATTTTAAAAGTTGGTATTTTGTTCTGATAATATAATATACGTGCCATATTAATAAATGCTAATCATTTAGTTTAATATACGTATTATTCATTTGGCTAACATTTGTGTATTTTAATTTCGAGCACATTATTTAAGATACTGTAAATATACTTATGGCTACTAAATTGAGGCACATTAATGTCTAAGCTAGTAAATTTAGTTTAGATGTCAACGTGTCTCAATTGTATCGTATACATCTTGGGTCTTAATTTGGGAACTAATACGAATTCAATTGCTTATTTAGATCTGATTCAAACTTTCGTTGGCAACATCTGACATTCCAATCTAATTTACAGCTTTGATGATGAAGAAAAGAAGGCGAGGTCTAAAATAATTTGACCAATAAGAATCAAAATAAGAGATCAAAGAGGTCAAAGCGTGTAAGAGTATATTAATCAAGTGATGGATTGGGAACATAGAACAGAGATTGGATATTATAAATTTCTGCAATTCATAAAATGAAGTTTGTATAATCCATAATATGAAAACAAATAACGTTAAAGTTTTCTCTGTTAAATTTATATTGTTTTAAAAATCAGCTACATTTACAATGGTATCATAGATGTGGTAAAAGGAAAATAAAGTTATATACAGGTATAAAGTCTTCTTTTTAATTTGAGGTGTACACATCACCATATATCCCCCAACACCCTTTTAATGTATTTTGTATCCTTTCGATAAATTTGAAACTTGGGATGCTTGTCATGATAGTATTACACGTTAAAAAAAAGAAAAAATCCTTTTGTATTTTCTATATTGATATTAGAAAAAAAATGTTTTGTTATCTCATTTAGTTAAATTATATTAGTATAGTATAAATTAATTTTAATGATAAATATTTAAAAACAATTGGATCTAAATTCATAGTGCGCTTAGTATTTTTTGAGCTATAACACAAAATTCTGAGCAACAGAATCACAGTGAATTAAATTTTTAACAGTTTTGATCGAATTTTAAGGTTTTAATATAACTTAAAATGAGTTTTTGTTTTTGTAGCGTAACTGTTTGCCTTATTCAAGCACAATAATGAATATCACAGTATAATATTATCTATTAAATTACGAGAAAGAATAAAATTAAAAAAAAGATCCATTAAATTTTACATTTATTCTTATTTCCGTAACATTTTTAAGCTTTGTATTTATTGGCAATATGTCTCCCTCCAGTTTTGTTACAAGTTTTCTTAACTTTTTTCCCTGATCTTATGATTTAAAAAATGGTTACTTTAGAGAATTTTTTTTTCATAATAAATTAGGCAAAATATATTTTCATAACATACGTTCAAAAAGGGTATCAGTCCAAAACGATGTTAAGGACTTAAACGAAATTTTCAAAATAATTTTAAAAATGAAATATGTATACTTTTCCCATATTGATTTTAAGGAATTTTTTATAGGTTTACCAAATGTGAAACTTTATGTTTAAGGGTATATTTCTTTTTCTGAGTTTAATGCTTGAAAATAACAGCGCAAACGATAGTATCGGAAAAAAAAATCAGACTGTATTATACTGTAATACAGTTTTCGTTTCAAATGCGGAAGAAAATTCGATCTTCAAATCCTAGCAATAATGCTAATAGTTGCCCATAAACATAAAAATCATTCAACTTGGCCATTTTAAAACAGACGACAATATAAGTTGACGGGACGCTTTCTTAGAATGTTTTTCTATTGCTGCCATTCAGAGTGAGATAAAAGTTGGCAGAGTATTACTTTCCATTTCCCAGGTTCCCTAACGTCATCTTTCTCGAAATGGTTTTTCATTGATTATTCAAGTACAGTAAGCTGATGGTCCCTTAAAAAACACCAGAAAAGAGACTGAAAATGAAAAAAAATGAACATCATACAGGAACAACAGCACGTCAAACGATAAAAAAGCAGAGGGAGGAAAAATTCTTTTTTCTCCCCCATACTTCAATAATGTTTTTATGGAAAAAAAAAAAAAAAAACTCCATTTTTTGTTTCAAGGGATTCTTTTTTTAGTCGCAAAAAATGTATTTTAATTTTTTTATTTTCTAGTTATATTTTCGTCAAATGATATTAAAATGATATCCATTTTATTATTTTCTTCATATCCAGAATAGCAGTGGGGACGTTGTTTTGGAAAAAAGTAAATTTTTGATCGTTTTCTAAAAAATAAAAAAATAATAATAAAGTTCTACATTTTGCAAATGACATCATTTATAGAAAATTAATCGTAATTGTAAAACAAAAAATAAAATATAATAATAAATAAGTGCGATTAAGTCATTAGATGATGTATTTCCAATTTTCGAGTAATAACGCGCCATAAATTGTAGTAGATTACCAGCTGTCAGTTCGATAAGATACTTTTCGTCGAGCTTCCCTTGCAGACGATAAAAACGGAAATTACATCATGAGAAATGTGCTTCGTTGAAAATGATCTTAATCTTTTCTTTCGCAGGCCTTCTCCCTTATGATATCGTTAAGTAATCATTTTTGAGTGAAATTTGGGCCTTATTCTTCGCTTTCATTCTAAATGTAATTATTATAATTTATTACACCCATTAGTTCTTAAAATTTGGAAGCAATTTAAATGGGGGCTTTCATAAAATAAATTTTTTCAAACTATAATGTTAATGTTTATATTCATTACTTCATTGCATTTGAAATATCGAAAAGAGATTGTCAGTAAAAAAATGAAAATAAAATGGATACCCCTTAAAATAATTGTCACTTTTCTAGACTAGTGTTTCATGTTTAAAAATATTCACACACAATGTCTCAAAAGAACGAAATTAAAAGAAGATGAATAATAGAATTGGAAAACAGTAGATTATCTACTATCATTTTCATATAAAACAATCTTTTTATGATAAATTTTTTTATGGAATAAGCAATTAAAAATTTAAATGATTTTGCGTTAAAATTCTGCTACGCTAATTCTTTCTCATTAGCATGTTTGATATAACATTTCATGGCTAAAATAAAATTTGAAGTTTTTAGCATATTTCGAAACTTTTCATGGAGATAGTAGCGTCAATTTTAATATGAATTATATTAATTTTGTGTTTAAGATAGTTATAATAAAATCTTGTGAAATTGTTTTTGAAGTTATAATTTACGAGGAAAAGCAACAATTTCAAATTACTTTTCATGTTATCTCATCAAATACAAAATGACGTTTATGTTTATAGTTTATTTTGAATATAATTGGTTAGTGTAATATATTTTACAACTCATTTTTCGTTGCCAATTAATACATTATAAATTTGACCAATTCAAACGATATTTCTAGAATTAAAATGCAGTTTTCATTTACATACTCTGCATGCATCCTTTGATAATTTTCTCTGACGGTAAAAACATGAACGACTTTTCCCTGTTGAACTGTTGAAAATTTATTCTAATAATTTTGTTTGGAAAATGACGAATACATTTTTGTCACCCCGTCATATCATTTATTTGATAGTTTTTAAATATATCTGGTTATTCGAGTTGAGGTCAAAGTTCAAACAGGTCATCTTAATCACGTTTACTTTAGTTGGTCGCTAAGCGATTTCATTTTACACACGAGGAATGATTCATACAAGACATTCGGTTCGAAAGGAATTCAAAATCATAACAAACATTCATATTAAAGGTGAGAATCAAACCCACGAATCCTTGAACTGGTTGGAAAACTATCACTATCGCAATTAGAAATGAACCGATTGGATTCTTAATTGAATGTTGATCAGTATGGTGATTGTGATATGCTATCGATAAAAATTGCAGTCGAATATTTATATCTTTGTGATGGGAATATTTGAAAAAAAGTGATAGCTTTGATGTCGACTTCGTATTTTGATCCGGTTTTCCGAATTTGAAACAGTGACATTTTAGAAACATTTAGGATATAATTCAGATCATGTTCCTTAACTTATTGTGTAGTTCTAATGTAGATTTATGCACGAAAATTCATATCGCAAATATTTACTGCATAAAAGGGTTTATAATTTTATTAATATTAAATTTAAAATTATCATTAAATATATTATAAAATAAATTAATATTGAACGTTTATTTCAATTAGAGAAATGATTTTTTTAAATTTTATTAATATACATCTTTTGCCCCACCAAATATCATTAAGTGGATCTATAAGATCTAAAGTCAAAGAAACATTTTAAAAGATAGTATACATAATAGCAAGAAAAATACATAAAACAAATTATTATGTGAAGTTATTACCACTTTTAATTTAAGGAATTTCTTTGGTATTTTTATACGGTTTGACGCAATAGTTTCTTTTTGTAGTATTATATATATAATATATATAATATATATATATATATGTTTACTCGAGTTATGTAATTATGTTTTGTCTTATAATTTTCCTTGTTTACAATTTACGATTTTACCGCATATTTTTATATTCGGTGAAATCGTGAAATGTAATTGATTTCAGTATAAGAATATTTATTTTATTGGATATTTTTATACTGTAATCAAATGTGTGAATCAAATCTCAAATGGAGGAAAGGATATATTTAAATTTATATAAAATCTATCTTTTTAATTATAATAGAACTCGTTGAAAATAAGTAAAATGTACAAATTTATCTCTTTAAATATTTAATTTAGCATTTATTTTCCATAAAAAGCAACAGTTTGATATTATTTATTATATAATGCATATTATAAAAAGTTTAGCATATCTTTCAACGTATGAAACAGATTTATTCTTCTTCGTTGATGAAAGTTCCTTTTAAATATTTTTGTTGTCCACGATAAAAGTAAAAAAAAAAGTATTAGAAAATTGTTATTTAATTTAATAAAAAGCAAAAAATAGTTTGAAACAGTATATCACATAAAAATAAATGGAAAATGATGAATTCTGCAAAGTTTTAGATAAATTCAATTTTTGCTCAGAATTGGATTACTAGCGTGAAAATCTTATTACGGCGAAAAGAATATTATAACAAAAGATTGAATTTATTATTCTTGACCAAGAAAGACAATTCTAAATTTATAATTCCTTTAAAAAAAGATATAACGCACTGCATATTATTGAATTATTTTGAGTCTGTATATTTATGTTATTTTTTTATTTTAAAATATTTAAAAAAAATTTTTTCTGAGTAAAACTTTTTTTTAACATATTATGTTTATTTCCATGTCAATATAAAATCATTTGAATTATTGAAAAAATGAATTATTCATATTATTTGAAAGCTAAAATAAAAACACAATTTTTTTAGAAAAAAAAATGGATATATAGTATTTATGGATAGTATTTAATTTTGAAAAAATTAGAAATGATGAACAAAATGTGTGCTATATACATCATTTTTCATAATTAGTAAAAGCAATTAATGCATAATATGAACTAAAACTGTGCACGTGTACAATCAAGAAAATATTGTAAAAATTTAGAATAAAAAGCAATTTTCAATAAAAACGATTTAATGAATGTTTTCAAGTTTTATAATAAACAAAAAAAACGCATTGAATTAACTCGTTATTCATCCCTTTTTAAAATCATAGTTTCTTATGAAACTAAAAAAAATTAATAAAAAAAGCTGTTTTATAGATTAATGAATATCTAAAAATAATTGCTTTAGCGAAGTCTGAATGCTCCATTTAATTCTAAATTACATCATTTTTCAAAAAATCATGAAAATTTAGGGCAGCTTAAAGAATCTATCATATTCATTGTTGTTTTTTTATTCGAAGGTCGCAGGCTTTAACAAATTAAAGCAAAAATGCTACGGAAACTTATGAATTATGAAAGTTGTAAAACACAAAACCAAGCCTTCGTACCGTGACTTCCCGAATCATTTTTCTTGAAATGGCGCGAATTTTTCCAGAACTATCGCCAAGTAGACAAAGAAAATTTGTCGCCAAGAATCATTTGGCTTTTCAAAAATAGGAAACGACTCGCGGACATCGACTCGTGTTTGGCAGATTGCCAATCTTTTTGGCATCTGCAATTTCTAGGGCTCTCGCTGTGTGATTTTCTGCACCAGCACCCTCTATATGTCTGCTTCTTTTCCATATCTACCCCCCTCACAACTGAAATGCACTTCGTTGCTTCGAAGGGATGAGGGGGGGGGGAGGAGGAAAAAACACCCCGAACAGTTTCTTTTGTTGATTTTCTTCTCGTATTGCCTCAGCAGCATTTTCGGTTTGAAATATGGAGAAATATCTTGTAAACAAGATTCGCTTTTTGTTCGCCACTTTTTCTTTTGGTAGCTTTTTACTACCTACTTCACTTTTATCCTTTAAAAATTCAAATAATATTCCAATATGTTTGCAGGGAAAACTGTAACTTGAGATTTAGTGTTTACTGGACTGATACATTATTTTGAATTTCATTTATTTCTTCTTACTATTTTCTTACATTCCTTTCGTTATTGATATGGGATATACCAAATGTGAGTTCTCAAACGCTTTTTTTTTAGGATTTTAAAAACCTCTTTGTATATGCTCAAAACCACAATACTTTCAACTTAAAAAACAGCTGACTAGAAAATGCGGTAAAGAAAAAAAAGCAGAAAATTTAATGCTTACACTTTTGTAAATAATGTTTATATTAACGCCTGTAAAAAGATGTCACATTTTTTATGTTCCGCAAAAATAATAAATAAAGAAACCTTAAGAACACACACACACAAATGAAATAATTTTAAAATTAATAATTAAACTGCACAAATTAAAGTTTAATATTTATTGCTCGCTAAATTTTGTAAGATACAAGATAAGTTCTTTAATAAACTTGCTTTATTCTCTCATCATCGTTAAGCTGAATACAATGATTGAGTTATTTTATGAAAGAATTTTTTCGAATAAAATTTCAAATATTTACTCTGATTAACAACAAATCTCTAATTGAATATAATAAAATATAGTTATATTGTAAAAAAAACTTTATTAATATATTGAAATATAAGATGAAAATTATCGAACAAAATTATATCATAAACACTGACTAAAATGTATATTGTACATGTTGTATGTACATATTTGTTTTAAAATGAATTGACATTTTAATAAATTTTATGTGCTTAGTTAATGTATTTGAAACAAAAGATAAGAACCCTTACATAACTGTATAAAAAATTTGTTATTATGATTAAAATTAAAATTATTATATTTAAAAAAAAATTACAGGCATTTTCACCAAAGGTTACTTTTAGTTTACGGTATGATTAGGTATAAAATAATTCGTATTAAGTTATGTTATGCATATATATCAATGACCCATTCCTATTTGCTGATGATGATGATCACGTGATACCCATGTGATTCATTTCCATTAAAAAATACAAATGTGGCGCTTATTGGGTGTCACTACTGTAAATGAAATTTTATAGATATATATTTATCTGCAATATATTACAATTTAATATTTATGTTTTGTTTAAATGTAATAAAAATATAATTGCTTAAAGTTATACTCTCTCAAATTCTACAGATTGTATCAAAAGCCTCAAAATTATTATATAATGATGTGAAATTTTAATAAAAATTTGTTTTTGTTGTCATGTGCCAGCTGGGCTCTCTTTATGAGGTGCGCTGCTCCACTTTTCCAGCTGAACCATATTATTGGTGTGAAGTCCGACTTTCTCAGTACACACATGCCATAGGTAGCCGTTTAAAGGGTATGCAACCATTCACAATCCATTCATACAAGGAAAAGACAAAGACAGGATAGAGAGTACATCCATGTCCGAACTGGGATTCAAACCCAGGACCTCCCTATCCACTGTCAAGCACGCTGATCACTAGACAAATTGAGCTAATAAAAATTTATTTTATTAATATAACTGATAAAAATTAATTAGTTTAGTTACTGTAGTTAATAATTAAACAGTATAAAATGTCTGATGAGGAAAAGTGGAATTCTTAGCCTTCTCTGCAACAATTCAAATTTGCTTAGTTCTAATATTAGATTCAGTGTCTTAAGACTAATATCTAAATACCATGTGTATTCTTAAAATTAATTGAAATTTAGTTTTCTCATCAATATTTTATACTTAAAGGGTTTGACCAAGATTTGTCATATAACATTAATCGTTTATCTAGTTTAAACTTTCTGTTTTATATATCGTAAACACTAATTTATGTTCCATATTAAAATGCGATTTGAGATTTATTATTTTTGCAAAAGGAATAATTTTTGAAAAAAATTCTAACGACCATAAGTACAATGCATATGACATAAGCAAATATAATCATCAAATTAAAAAATATGCACATCGCATGGGGAAGTCAATGATTTTGAGCAGACAAGATTCGTGATAATGCATAAAATTAAAAATATTTTCTTTAGTAGGATAAATATGATGCTGATATTAAAAGAAATGATTTTTGTATCATAAGCAATTGACACCATATCTTATTAAATTACACGAAATGGTAAAAATAACAACAACTTTTTTAATAATGTATTCCAGAAGAATTATTTTAAAAAAGGCAGCTATTGTTTGTCGACATCTTCTATATCATAAGTTCCCAAAGTGGTCCAGGTGGACCCCCAGAGGTTCCATAGGAGACCACATGGGGATCCACATAGATGTGAAAAAAAATATCGGTTCCCAAGTTGTAAGTGTAATTTTCTGGTTTTCATAATAAAGAACAAACATATTGGCTTGGATTTACCTATCAAAGTAGGCAGCTAGCATCAATCACTCGGTAAGTACTCAAAAATATTCCAAATTCAGTTCAAACATAGAATTGAATAGAACAATAGATAAATTGTACAAGTGTATGCCACATGTCGAGACTTGCAAAGTCCCGCCCGTGCGCCGTCTCATTAAAAATATGTGTGACTATCCCTTTTATTGTTGATTTACATTTCAGAGTTCATTGTTGATTTTTTGTCAATCATTGATTGTTTGTAATAATAAATGCTTATAATTTTCTATAACCACAAGTATTTATTATTTTAATAAATAGGACACTAGAAAATGTGCTACTTTTTTTTCCCTTCTTAACAATCCCAATTTAGGGTGATATTTTTTAGGAGTTTTGGGAATACATTAGAAATGCAGCAACAGGGGGTCTACCAAAAATAGTAAAACGTTGAAAGTGGTCCACGAGAAATAAAAATTTGGGAACATATGGTCTATATCAATGTTGTAAATCATACTAATACTGTGAGCCAAAAAATCGAACCTATTAGGGAAGTTACAAATAGAGCAAAACTGTGTAAAATCATAAAATACGAAATATTGTATACGGACTATGGACGCTAAAAACTTAATAAATTTTTATGCTGTAGTTCTATAAATTTTTTTAATTAAAATATGAATCTCCAGAACTTTAATTAGTTTCTTGATTTGGTAGCGCTTCACAATATACTGATGAAGTGTTCAACTGTTGCAATCGTACATAACGCTACTAGTGATTTTTTAGTATATCGTACAAACCTTATCGAGAATATACAGTTATTCTCTCATAACATATCAAAAATTTTTTATTGCATTCAAAACCTAACATGCTTAATGTTCATCGGGAGTCAAATGATACAATTTCTTACGCCTACAACCTAATAGAATATGTCCACTTCATATCACAAAACACGCGATTATTTTTATAATTATTTTTAACTTAATTGAGTTTACCCAATATTCACAGAGTAATTAATAATGAATCTAAAAATTTAGCAGAATAACCCTATATAAACAGTACAGAAAATATAATTTTCACATGC
Source organism: Latrodectus elegans (assembly GCA_030067965.1). NCBI lineage: Eukaryota > Metazoa > Arthropoda > Arachnida > Araneae > Theridiidae > Latrodectus > Latrodectus elegans. The sequence goes on from CM057811.1 coordinate 86,462,376, forward strand.
ACTCGAGAATTTATATTAATATTTTCCTATTTTCATTACTCTATAAATGATAATGTTTTATTGTGATTAAAAGTAAAATTTTGTGAGTACTCATTATATCAGCAAGAATTATTTATTGTTCTACTAAAATATTAAATATTATATATTCAAATATTATACTATACTTTGGACTAAGCAGAATATATCCAATGCGAAAAGCATAGTAAATGATATTTATTTTTCTATAGAAGATCTTAGAACGAGAAGGGTTGATAATAATAATTTTCTGCTCTTTAATATTATTTTGGTATGGGAATATTTTATTAAGCTTCAAGTGTATTTAAAAAATATTGTATACAGTAAAAAATAGACATATTTTGTTAAGTTTTAGGAAAATGAATGTCTTTTTTTTAGTTATATTGGATAGACATTACTAGCTTTAATGTACAATTTAATTTGCGAAACAAATAGTTTTATTGGATTTTAAATCAATCAAAATATGCCCAATGGCAAAATTAAATGTATTTTTTTATATTGTTCACATTAAATATGAAGAAAAATATTTTTCCGATATTTGTAACTCAATAAATGATATGTTTTGTTGTTCCTTATACTTTGTAGAATCTGTTTAATATTGCACTACAAATGATTTTTTTGATATAAACTTGATAAAATATTTCCATTTCCCATGGATAACAAATGATATTTATTAGAATATTTAAAACTTTGCATTTAAAACTTAATAGAATACGATCAATGGTTAAATGGTAAAAAATTATTGCTTCATTATATTTAAATTACACTTTAAATTCCCAATGTACACAGTATAGAAAATAATATTTAATGTATTTAATTATTTATTACACATATAAAGCCTCGCAGAATATGTTATTAATGTAATGAATTTTGCCTGTCTTACGATGAAAATGCTTATGACAAAAGAAGTCAACTTCTCAAGACACCAAATTTAATTTATGACATAACAGAAAACAATCCTGCATGCATCACAACAGTCGTATGCTTGATATGACAAATACTGAATATGATACTTTTCGTTTACGATGTGACAAAAAAAGATGCCGAAATTAAAAGAGACCTAATTTATGATATGTCAGGTGATTCATAATGTTGACATAGAACATTTAATTTATTCGTGACATGGGGTAGCAACAAGCATATTCATTGTCTTGATATTTATAGCGTAACAAAAATTGCTCATAAAAATGACAGTCAATATATTTATTATGGAGTAAATGACAATATAAAATATAAGGTAATTTAGATATTGTGACAAACAATGCATAAAGTATGCCTCGTGTTTAACAAGTGCACGAATCTTAGGTTTTTTGCTTTTGAAAGCAGTTTTATTATATTGTAAAATTAAACAGTATATGTTAATTATTAACAAAACAATTTATGCTATAAAATTTGTCAAAAATAATTCTGATTTCAAAACAGGAAATAAATTTACTAAAATAAACACACAATATTACACCACACACAAAACAATTATAATTCAAAAAATTGTTTTTGAATGTATTCCCTTAATACTACTTTTCTATTATGGTGGAATGCAGCAGTTTGTTATTTTATTTTATAAATTTTCAGCTAAATACAACAGTTGTGTGATTAAAAATGATATTATTCCTAACAGTTTCATCGAATTTCCTTCCTATTTAAATGAAGTTATTCCTCAACCTAATTCACATCTGTCACACAACAGCGTTTCATTTCGGTAATTTGAGACAGCTGGCGTTCGAGTAGTGTAAGCGACTGTGCGATAATTGATTCAAGGCCAAATTGACCAGTCAAAAAATCAATATATTTGCAAGCAATGTTGCTTTGTTCAAATAACGTATTTCGCACGAACATACGCTGTTAACATGTAAAACAAGTTACCTCGATGAACTGAATTAAGTCGTTTAATGCCTAAAATTTTAATTGTAAAATTAATTTGCTATTCTTAGCTTCAGTGTATGATGATGAGTATATTTCATAACACTGAAATCATATTAATATAGGCTACATATATTTAGCTAGTTTCCAATAATAAAGATTAATTTTAATGTATATCAGCATTTTATTTTTCAAAATACTGTTATTTATTCTCTTGAATGATCATTTTTCGCCATGAAGGCTCTATTTGATTCATTTTTCATTTATATTTTACTTCAATTTGAAATAGATAATTATATTATAGATTGTATTTACACCCTGATTATATTTGTTCCATTTATAAAAATCTTTCCTATAAAAGTCTGATCGTGATCAGTTATCCATGAAATTTAATCTTTTGCTTGGTTCAGATTACAATATTAGGAACATTTAGGAAATTAATCACGATAAAAATCTAATCGCGATTAATATTTAAGAAATTTCAGTTTAAACGAAGTTTAAGAACAAACCAAGAAAAATGTAAAATGACTCTTTCAAATTTAATTTCGTAATATTCAAAACAACAAGAATTAAAAATAAATAAATTAAAAATAGATAGTATGTAATTTTTATAATTTCAAATTTGGTATGCTTATTAATTTTACTCTGCAGTTACTAACATTTTATTATGTGCGATATTTTTTTCTAAAGCTAATTTAGAAAAATAATACTGGAATCTTAAGTTGGTTGTAGACAAATGGCACACAAAATTGTAATTACAAAAAATTTATATTCATATAATGAATAAAATAAATTTTGTATTTTATGAATCAATACATTCTTATAACGAATATATATATATATATATATATATATATATATATATATATATATATATATATATATATATATATATATATATATTGGAACTTATTTAAGAAAATAAATAAATTTTTAACAATTATTCTTTTATCGTAAATTTAAATCTTCATTCATCATAAAAATTTTTAATTGTTAATCAAAAGAAAACCAAATTTTTAAGTTGGTAGGAAACTTTCCATTTAGATATAGCAAAAAAAAAAAAAAAAAAATCTAGTTTTTTTTAAAAAAAATTTAGTAAAATGAATTAAATTGAACCACAATTACTAAATGAGGGATGTTACTAAATGTATCAAAAACTGGATGCATCTATTAATTAGATATCATCAATGAGTGTCTAAGAAAATTATAAAATGATTGAGTACAAAAAGAGAAAACTTTTATTTTTTAATATAGACAAATGAATGTCTGACATAAGAAAACTAACACTTATTTTCTTATTTCGTAAAATGCATACAAAAATAGGAAGAATTCGAAAACATTGAAATAAAATAAAGTTTCATATTTTTATTCTCACATTTTAAATTAATTATAAATACCAATATATATTTATAAACGTCCATCACAATATATTTATTTACTTTAAATACACGAATAAAACGTAATCACATTGAAATGTTATTTTTTTCAAACAATAAAATTATGGTTAAGTTCAGTCTTATTTCCGAGATAAGCACTGTCAATTCCATTCATCTTATGAAAACATTTGACAGCTTAAAACGAAACGATTTCTAAAAGTCAAAACTGAACTAATATCAGAACATTTATATTCGAAATTGTCATGAAGCCTTCCATTTTCAAAACATTTCCCTTGAGCGAGACTGTAATAACAGAGGAAGCTAATTCTCCAATTATTTAACTGTAACTGTGTCTCGAAGACATTTTAAACCATCCAGCCAATCACAATATTAAGAGCTTTCTGAGAGGAAGAGCTCGTTCATAATTATTGATTGACTCTCACAAGGAGGGATGGAAACAAAAGACCTCTTATTCCATTGTTCCCTTCCTCTTCTGGTACCACCACATCTGCCTGGTTGAATCTCATCTGAAAGTGTTCATTTTCAATTTATCCAACCCTCGTATCCTTCATTCTTTTATCTTTTGCGGATGCAGTGCTTTTTGGCTGTCAAAGATGGTTTTCTGAAGCTCTTTTCTTCGTCTTGAAGAAGGCGTTCGAGCAATTAATTTCCCAAGCTGGCGATCTTCTCCGAGTTTTGATTTTGGAAAGATGTTCTTCGTGCTCTTATCTCTAAGAGAAAGAAAGGTTTTATCGGAATAGAGTAATAATTCAAACACTCGATGAAAATGTGTGTAATACAGAAAACCATCAATCATTAATAAATGCATTGAGTGCTTCTACTGATGAAGTTCTGTATTTGATTGCTTTTTTGATAAAGGAATTGTTTTAAGCTTATAATTTTTTGAAAACTCTTCGAAAGAGAATATTTTACACGAAATCTTGTAAAATAAATTTAAGATAATAGAATTAAAACAATAGCGGGTTGAGTTTGGCATAATCGTACCACAGGAAAAGTTGCGATTTGATGAAACAAAATTATTGGCAGATCTTATCATTTGAAGTTTTCCACAACTTTTTTTTTTTCGATAAAATATGTGTTTTTACAATTGTTCCTTAACTTCTTCTACATTAGCGTTTTTTGCTGATCCGTCATTGTTGACATTCTGTAAATAAAAAAAAGATACTTAATAACAATAAGTTTATGATTATATATAAATTTTAAAATAAATTTTAGAGGATAAACAATACAAAATTAAAAATATATGTAAACACACACAAAAATAATATATGAAGTAGTTACTTCCTTCTCTCGATGAAATTGTTATTAAGAGGCATATTAAGGAGGTACTTTTCAAAAATAACTTTTATTACACGAAAATTTTTGAATTTGAAGTCTTCTATGCTGAAAAGCGGGGTGTTATTAAATCAAGACTGAATCTTGAGATAATATATGTTTCATTAAGTGGATTTACTGGTCCCCATTATGTGACACAAGATGATAGCATTATTGTTGTCACATTCTTATGGATTTCCCTATACGAAATTATTTCACTTATTATGAACGGTACAGCGTAAAAATAATAACAAAGTTTTAAGATATCAAAAAATAAATATATAATAAGAATCTTCTTTAATAGCGATAAAATAAATAAAAATCTGAATTAAGTACAAGTAAGTTCCATGATCAGGTTAAAACAAGCATTGCAAAAACTGATAGCGATTGTTTGAAAGCACTGTATTGAATATAAACAGTGTAATTGAATTTTTCCTTTTATTTTTCTGATAAACTAAGTGAGATAATTTTTTTCAACAGTTCCATCGAAAAGGGTATCTCATTTACTATACAACTGTTCAAACAAAATGAGTCAATACAAAGAGTAATTCTTTTCAAACAATTTCAACGTTTAAAAACTTTTCCCTTAGTATATACTCACGGATACAAACAACAAATAAATGTAGCATTTTATTTAGTATTTAGAATTTTATTGCTTATTTACTCCGAGTTCGTGTCTCAAGCGAAAAATATAGATGTTTGTAGATCTCAAATGTTTATGATTGTGAATGAGAGAGAGAAAAAATTTCATCTATTTAATATGATTGTACTGCGTTTCCAGTCGCATTTTTAGCAGAAGCATTTAAACTTCTAAGCGCATAAAACAGTCTCCTTTTTATGAACTCGATCAAGTGAAAAGTATGACATCTTTCTCTTCTCCATATTCTACTCCCTCCCTATCAGCAGTTGGATACTGGATCTACGCAGATTTTTACATATACAGATTTTGTTTAATATCACTTTCAACTGAATCAGATATCTAATCAATTAACTATTTTCTCAGTGATTTTCAATCCCACTGTCATGGCACTTTTCCGTGCCACAAATTCTTAAAGTGTGTCACTAAATTTTAGAAATGTAAACAGTAAAAATAATGAGGTGTTTTTTTACGAGTGAAATAATAAATGTATTGCTTTCTTTTGTAATACATGGTGCTGTATAATGTACTGTAAATTGTGAATATAAAATAAATATTTTTTATTTTATGTAATCGCAATTACCATTATAAACTACTTACCACAGTGTGTTATAGGTAAGTAAAAAATTTTTAAACTTATCTCTTTCTTTGTATGCAGATAAATTTAAAAATTTTAAGACGATGCGAAGTACAGGGAAAAAGTTGATAATTACTGGACTGTGTACTTGAATGCACTAGACTACCCCAGCCCATCGGACTAGACCGTGGTGGTCTGGTTGGTTAGGGCGTCGTTTTCATTATCGGAAGGTAGTGAGTTCGAATCCCAGCTTAACCGAAGACCCTTCGTGTTCGCTAAAGACAGCTGGCGTATGTTAATAATTTTGTGGTCGAAATGTCCTCCAAGTGAAATGATACCTCTGGGAATGGCAAGCAAAGTATTGGGGGTCTTTTGGTTGGTCCCGGCTTCAAAATCACGAAGATTCCACTTGGATGCTTCTATCTATCAGGTAGAGCCCAGCTCAGGGCTAGATATATGCATACATAGCGGTGCAAGCAAGTCCCGGACAGTACCATTAGGTTAACGGGTTTGGAATATTCGCCCATCACTAAGTGCCTCGTAATTTTGAACCACGGTCAGGTGACGAGGTGGCATCTGAGCTTGCACTCTCCTCTCCATATCCACGCCACACCGCACCTAGTACTAGTACTTGTAGGGCCAGGTACAGGGAAACATTGTGGTACACAACAACAGTCATCTGATATTTCGGTTACATTGTGCTGAAGAGATCGATCAAATTTTCAGCATTAATCTAAATATAAAGAAGTTTTAATGTATATTCGGCAAATGTTATCGCGATTCAATTTTAAAACAACAACGAAAATGAAAAACGGTAAATAAGAGGAATTGGATTGAGATTAGTTTCCAAACTTTAGTGGTAGGGAATCATTGGGGAATTTTGGAATTACGTAAATATAAAAGTGAAATCAATATGTAGCTGATAAAATAGCCTTACAATTAAAAGTTTTTAAAAAGGATTTGAAGATACGCAGCTTATAGCCTTTTGAGGTGAATTGAAGTATGCGGCTACTCTCATGTTTCGTGAGATGAACTCCCACGCACTCACCTCCAAATAAACGTGTATGCGGAAATCAGAAACGCTACACTTTATGCTATTCAATAAAGAATGATATTGCACCTGTGACCTTTCACTCCAGAGGGCATGGACCTCCCATAGAGTTGCAAAACATGAATTACAATTAATATATTTTAATATATTTTAAAGGCTTAAATTTTCCTCTAATTGTATAAAATTTAAATCATTTTCAATTTTCGGCTGTTACCAAACCCATTTAATGGTTAGTGTCATGCTTTCCAAATGACTAACTGCGGATTCAATTCTTTTGTTAAAAAAAATCATAGATCTAATTCCTAGAACTTTCTATTTTCAATGATTGCGTTTAAAAATATGTATTGCTCTATACTGTATAAGTTTTGAATTTCACCAAGTCCTTGTTTGTTCTTTGTCTTGCTCAAGTACATCACAATGTACAGGATAAAAAATTTTTTTAAATTATTTATGAACTGGTATTTTAAAGAAATAATTTAATATTTTACGGAAATATATTGAGATATTCGAAGATTAAATTAGTATTTAAAGAAATAAATCAACATTTTTAAGAAATGAATTAGTATTTTAGGAAGAGAAATTAGAGTAAATATATATTTTAGAGAAATGGATCGGTTATTTTTGCTAAATAAATTGGTATGTTTTGCAAATAAATTGATATTTTAAGGTAATAAATTCGATTAAAAGTTAATAAACTAACTGCTCAAGAAGAGGAAATTAATTCTTCGCAGAGAGAAAAATCCATAACATTCTCACAGTATACATAACCAGAGAAAATCTAATATTTTTCTTGGCCTTATTTATCTGTATATCTTGTTTTTGCATCTTTCCTTCGAGAACGGAATATATATGGAGAATAACGGTTCACGATATAAATTACTTCCGAAACATCTCTAACTTCAAGACAAAGAACTCCTTAACTTCTTGTTTCGCTTCAGTGAGGGGAGGGAGTGAAATAAGAAAAATACCATAGCGTGTCGCTGTCGATTTCGGAAGGTGTAGGATGGGCTGGACTAGAAATCGCGTGACTCTTCGAAATTACTCCCCCATGTTATAAGCTCGGTACTATGAGTTATATTCACTTAGCTGGTCCTGTACCCCCCTCTTTCCATCCACAAAGCAACCCCTCTTTCATCTTTTAAGCTTTGTGGAACACACTTTAGGCCTTCTGATCATTGTGTAGCGTGCCCCCTTCTGGCCATTCAGGGCACGTGCCCTCGTACTTGATTAAAATGCCGAGTTCCTGAAAAGAGTATACGCTGCCGGATACTCCCCCAATCGAATTTCCTGGTTTGCGAACAGAGTTTGGGTTTTGTTCTTGAGGGAATGAAGTTAGAAATGTGAGGATTTTATCTACCAAATATTTTATCGATACTGAAGAATGGTAGAAGTTTTCGGGGTTTTTTGTTGGAGATCCAAACTTTGTACTGGTGCAGACAGGAATTCAGAAGAATAAGAATGACTACGAATACGGTTACTATATATATATATATATATATATATATATATATATATATATATATATATATATATATATATATATATATATATATATAAGATAAAACATGAAAAATATGGAAAAGCACTGAAATATATGAAACAAATGAAAAGAAGAAGAAGAAGTTTCTTCTTCTTTTCATTTGTTTCATATATTTCAGTGCTTTTCCATATTTTTCATGTTTTATCTTACTTAATTTTCACTGTTTTTCCAATTTCATATTTTTCATGTTTTATCTTATTTATATTGGCAAATCTTTCTTTAGCTGCTTTTGCGCTGGCTAGATTTCCTATTGTATTGTATATTCTGTATTGTATTTTTATATATATTTATATTTTTATATATATTTATATTTTTTGCTTTATATAATTATATATATATTTATATACATTGCTTAATAGCTACATGATTTGTAATTTGATGTTTTAAGTTCTAAATGATCTTTCCGATGCAATAGTTTATTATATGATAGAATATTTGTAATATATCCTTGTTTTTTGATAGTTGGCCTCGTGTTTAATTCGGGTGGAATAATTTCTGATAGGTACATGATATATTGTTGCTAAAGGTTGCGGTATTTTTGACAGTTTATTTCAATTTTTGCTTTAGTATTGTAAATTTAATATTTCCTTTAAGTATTTGCCACCCACTCTGTCTAATGATCAGCGTACCTAACTGCGGACAGGGAGGTCCAGTGTTCAAATCCCAGTTTGGGTATGGATATAATTTCTCTCCCTATCTCTCCTGTCTTTGTCCTTTCCTTGTATGAATGGGTTGTAAATGGTTGTCTACCTTACCTTATGGGTACCTATGGCATGTGTGTACTGAAAAAGTTGGACTCGACACCAAAATATGGTTCAGTTAGAGAAGTGGAGCAGCGCAACCATACTGCAAGCCTAATTGGCACGAGACAACAGCAACAAGAATAAAGTTTAATTCCACACAAATCAGTTCCTTTTTATACATGAATTTAGGCTGAAGTTACTTTCGTATGTTCACTGTTATATTTATATAAAGGGATCATAACAGAATACTTTGAAAAGGTATGGTTCTTCTGTCTTAAAAATTGTGGGTTCGATACTTGACACAAGTGAAGCCCATCTTGCTGGTAAGATCTATTACTTCTGGTTTTATTGTCTTCCATTGGTGTGGTATGGAGTGTAGAGGAAGGCCCAAGTTCAAAATTGAGTTTATCACTTGACCATGACTCAAAGCCACGAGGAGATTAGCTGAATCGACTTCGGTAGGTGTAAACAAGAAATTGCTTACACCTACCTGTTGATGTACAATACCAGTTAGTATTTGGAATGAGGGATTACTTCTTTCATACTATTCTATTTGTTACTTTAGATTACTAAAGCACAGAATAAAGTTTTTTAACAACCACATTTGTTTTCTTTCACCCATTCAAAAATCACCTTAATAAATTTTAAAAAGTACATAAGCATTAAATATTCACTGATCTCATTGTGATATCGAGTAATGCAAACTCAGATATCATCTTCGTTACTTGATTATGAGTTGTTTTTTGATGGTAAGGACTTAATTTCTCAATCCTTTAACATATTTCAATACTCCCCCCCATTTCATTTTGAATGTATATTATAATCTCATATTATATAACTTATACGACAAATATCGAGAGAACATATTTTACAGAACCATTTTCAAACATAAAACTGTGAGATCAATAATTTTAAGTACTTAAAATTCTTCTTTACTTTAGAGTTCTCATAAAAATTTTAACAATGATGATTTATTGGTGGGGATGGATTTATGTATGGTAATTCATTTAAAATAATGGTTATTTTCATATTGTTCAAAATTGTCTCCACACTCATTTACAATGTTCCAAGAACGATTTTGTAGAAACAGCTCTATAAAACTAGCCGAATATAATTGAATGGCATTCATTAAATTGTCCTATTTTACTAAAATCTGTTTTAGAACAAGAAAATCTTCATTTTAAACTAGATAATATTTTTAATCATTTTATCGAAAGCTTATCTATAAATAAAATAAAATTAAAACGTTTCTATAAATATGATAATATTCTCACTCAATTTTATTGATTTGCTTTATATTCTAATTAAATATTATTCAACTGTTGATTGATAAATTTTACAGTTTTTCTTACATTGAAAAAAATATATTTTATTTTGTTTTGGCTTAGTAGAGCCAAACGAAACTAATAATTTCCTAATTTAGTATTACAGTCAAATGACGAGGATGACATATGAGCACGTATTATTTACTTCAAATTGACACACCACATCAGTGGAGGGAGACTGCATTGACTCTCTTTGCCTTGGGTCATGTCAAATATCAATCCAACTATTGTTCAGATGCAAAAGAAACAACTGCATTATTTTTAAAATGTATTAAAAACAACTAAAAAAATTTTTTTTGGTGTGACAAAGTGTTCTTCAAATGGTAAAATCACGATTTTCGAAGGGGATTATCAAACGATATTCTATGATCGCAACCGAACAATGATTATTAAATACTGAACTGTATATAATAACGTTTTGTTTCTGTAAACATATGTGTCCATGTGTGCTTGGGAATTTTCCAGATTTCTTTTGCGACATAGCAAAATCTATGTAAGATATCCTGATGACACATTAAAATGTATTTTAATAATTTTTAGCGATTAAACTTAAAGATATAATATAGTTTTATTTATATCTTAAACACATATATTTTTAGAACAAAATATGTCTGTATATAATATTACTGGAAAACATCATTTCTTAAAAAAGTTTTTAAGAAATGATGTTTTCTAAAATCAAATTTTTTTTATTTAAAATAAATGCAAAATTCTTAAAGTTTTCACCAATAATAATAATAATAATAATAACAATGAAAAAAATTCCAATATATCGAAATAAATAAAAAAATGAAAGTTCTAAAATTCATTCGAATTGAAATCTTCCTTCTCACAAAAATTTAATATACTTCCTTGGTTCAAATATTCTATTTTTGGAATAAAAGAATCACTAACTCATATCTTATAAATATCGTTTCCTTTTATGAGTTCTATCCCGAGAAACACACGATATCGATACAAGGAATCAATAATCGTATATCGTTCCCGTTGTTTATTACAACTTGTGTCGAGAACTGAATATCATTACCGCTGCGTCTGCTTCGGAAGCATCTAAATCACCGACAGCAGTAAAACGTCACTTTGAATGGGGGGCTTGCGTCGGAAACAAAAACTATCGCTGGGCATCTTTGTCACAATATAAATAAAACCGAATCGAGAAGCAGACGATAATAACAAATATAAAAGAAAACGAAAGTTCGTAATCTTTTCGGTATAAGTTTTGGCTGCTTGCCAGAAAAAGACGAGAAAAATTGCATCGGCGAAAATTCATGTCGGAAAAATTATGGGCTATAAACTTACTCTGAAATTAAATCCTTTTATTGTTCGCTATTAAAGAAGGTCTTTAACCTCGCTTTCAGACTCCGCCAATAATAAGAGATGTATTCATGGGTTTAAAATGTGTACTAAAACTTTAGGAAAACGTAGATTAAGGGTGGTCTTAAAGATCGTTGATTGGATCTCATAAAATGTACATAAAAATAAATGAATTGATGTTGCTTAATTTCACAGGATGCAGATTGGAAATAATAGTGCAATTGTGTGGATTCAATTCATTAAAATCAATTTGCTTTGCTAATAAAGTCCACTTATAATATTTACAGCTAATTAACTGAAAGACATAGCTTATTACAATAACTAAATTAATTTTGAAAATTCTGTGCAAAATCATAAACAGACGGATAAATTTATTGGTAAGTATTTCTTCATCCCACACAAAACGTATCTTTTCAACGTGAAAATAAGTTTTATCTTCAAAAGATTAACATATTGATAAAGATTATGTTCATTAACTTGTTGTTGCATCAGCATACCTCTCTGTACCTAGCCCAGAGTTGGGCTCTACAAGCTATTGTAAGTAACCGCGTAGGCGTCTCCGTAATTTAAATACAGGGTTGAAGCAGAAGACCCCCACGTTTGACCAGCGACTTCCAGAGGTATCATTTCTCTTGGAGAACATTGCAATCGAAACCTATTTAACGTTCATCCCCTCTTGTTCACCCACCTTTAATGTACAGGACTGATCTGCGGCTAATGCGCGGGATACGAACTCTCTATCTTCCGATTATGAGAACGATGCCCTAACCAACCAGATTGCCACGGCAACATTAACTTGCTGTAGTACAATGCCCTTATATTATTATACTTCTGTATGTTTGTAGTTCTATAGATTTTGATTATAGTAGACTAAATTTGGGTTTTGGGATTATTGAAATGTTGGTAAACTTTAAGATGAAAACGTCTGTTTAGGAGTCGACTCTGTCTTTTGACAATTGATGTACAAGGTAATTCTAAATTGTTTTTACAAATTATAAAGGATGATAGTATCCATCCAGACCAAGCAATAATTACATAAGAACATAGGGTGGCATTTTACTCTGACAGGCAGAAAAGAGGAATTCCCAAACGAACTTTCAACAATGTTCGGTAAGGGAATAAATAATACCAAAAGTTTCAGAATAATATTTATCGTTTAATGAAAGCCTCAATGCAAATACTCAAAATGCTGACCACGTGTGTCGTTGCACGGTTGACACAGATGAAGGAATGACTGGCGCACCCTCTCCAAGATTCCTGGTGTCATGCTAATTTTGTTCGTGGCAACAACGATTCTAGACACGAGATCTTATGCCGATTCCACAGGCGTCTCGTATACTAAACATGTCATGTGCCCCGAGAAAAAAAGCATAGTGGGTTGAGGAGGCCAAGCCACAGTTCCACAACGTCCAATCCATCGTGATACTCAAAAAGTTATGGGCTGTGGTGGAAAAATGTTCTGGGTCTCCATCGTGCATAAGTCACATGTCTCTCAAGATTGGGAGTGGAACAGCTTGCAATAAACTGGGAAGCACCTGTTCCAAGAAGATACTGTATATTGTGCCGGTCAAATGGTCTGGCATGATGTAAGGTCCCACCAGGTAACAACCAAGGACGCCTGTCCAGATTTCACAGAAAATTTTTGCTGGTGTCTACGAGGGATGGGATGTACTGTTGGGATTGTTGATTGCATTGAGATCAAACATGTTGATTGCATTGAGATCAAACATGTTGATTGCATTGAGATCAAACATGTTGATTGCATTGAGATCAAACATGTTGATTGCATTGAGATCAAACATGTTGATTGCATTGAGATCAAACATGTTGATTGCATTGAGATCAAACATGTTGATTGCATTTGTTAAAAATGTTTTCTCTGCTGAATGTTGCTTCATTACTAAACAATACTAATTCAGAAAATCGTGGATGGTTATTTTTCAACCCCAGTATCTGCTGCATAATGTCTGCCCGGCAGGAATAATCATCTGTTTCCAAAAATTGCATTTTTCGCACGTTGTACGTGTACCCCACCATAGCTTTCACGAAAATTTTCGGACGATGTTATTCAGATAATACCTGAAGCGATGATGTTGCTCCGTTTTTTAAAGGTCGACTCTGATTAGCTTTCTTCCGTAACTAATAAGAGCAAAATGCCTCCTATGTCTGGAAATTTGCGTAAGGTAAATTCGAGATAGATTCTTGATGCGCTCTTACTTTCTTCTTTTCTGCCTCTCAGAGTGGAATGGAAACCTTTGTTCCTGTGTAATGATTGCTTGTCTGGATGGGTACTATTAACCCTATTAATTTGTAAAAACAATTTAAGATCCCCCTGTGCATAAATCAAAATATAAAAAATTCATGATAGTTTTCATGCGATTCGATATTTAGTTGCGATGCTACAATCAAATTATGTATGGCCATTGAATGTCATATAGCAGAGAGGGCGAACCAATGGCAAGCGTGCCACAAGTAGCACGTTTGAAAATTTTGATGGCACGCACAGGCACAAAAACAAAATTATTTTTATAAGTTATCTTTTTTGACAGAAATTAAATAAAAATTAGTAATATACACTTAATTTATAATTAATGATATAAATTGGTGGTACTGTGTGAATACCTTTCTTAGTATGTTAACTAGAACCGTCAAATTATACATTTTATTATTAAAATATCATATGAATTTGCTCGAAGTATATAAAGATGCACATTAGATAAAATTTTTTACGTATGCAGTTCCGCCTTCTAATGTTATTGCCGTCGCAGCGCTTGGATATGACTACAGACTGCATTACTCATGTTTATTAAATCGCCGTCTTTGAAAATTCAGTGACTTGTTAAAAAATATAACTGTATATGGTAAATAGATACAGTGTTATTTTTAATTAAATATTTTTGCTATTATTTCATATTTTATATTCTGCATTCGTTTGCAAGAACGTATTGCGTGACGACTGAAGTTTTAACCTGTAACAATCTTAAGGTATTAAAAGTTACTAAACTTATAATTTATTTTGCTTATATTTGAACACAATAAAATATTTAGATATTATGAGAAATTATTTTATCATTAAAAATCACTGTAAAATATAGAAATAATTATTAAAATTACCTTAAATTGAAATATTATTTATTATTTTGTTGTGTTGGTAATATTTTTAGTACTTTAATATGTGTGACGAAATATGTTCTTGCAAACGAATGCAGAATAAACTATTTTATAACAATATTATATTAATATCTATATATTTAGAATTTCTTATTATGGCTAGTTCAATGAAGAAATTGAAATTAACTGAAATATGTAGTAAATGAGAATTTCAAGCTAGGTGGACCGAAAGATACGGTATGATGAAAAGGACAGTTGAGCAATTTGTATTTCATGTTCTAAAACTGTAGTCTGTAGGACATCTTCAGTAGAGTGGCATTATGAAACCAACCATAAATTTCTTCTCGATCGAAATGTATAAGAGCAAAAGGAGTATATGTTACGTGCCTTAAAAATGTGCTCAAACTACTTCTTTAATGAAATATATTGGAACTCAATTAAACACCACTGCTGCTAGTTATTAAGTTTCAAAAACTATTGTGCTCAATGTGGGAAACCTTCTAAGGACGGTGTATTTTTAAAGGATGCTTGGCTGCAAAGTGCACCATACTTTTTCAATGATTTCGAAAACAAAGAAAAAATTATCCAAAGAATTAAAGACATGCCAATAGCTAGGATTACAGTGAAAGAGAGGAATTCGGGCATGGTGGAAAATGTAAATTTTCAACGAAAAATTCATATAAAGTCTTGCATTTGCATAAAAATTTATGAAAAACTCATATAAAGTCTTGCATTTTATAAGTATTTGCCTTGACGAGTCTACCAACGCAACAGGCTGCTGCTCACTTTGCAATTTTTGTACGTTATTTTGTTCAAAACAATATTATAAAGAAGAGTTAATAAGTTTATCAAAATTGACAACAACAACAAAAGGATTTGTCATTTGTAATGCAGTTACAGATGCATTGGAAAAAGAAAAATATGTCCTTCTAAAATTGTGTCAGTTACAACTGACGATGCCCTCAACTTAACTGGACAGAAAAATGGATTTATAAACTTATTTACAAAACGCATTCATACAATTCTTGATTTTCATTGCATTATTCACCAACAATCGTTATATGCCAACACAGCATAAAAAATGTTTGATGATATTTTGAGTTTTGTTACAAAATTAGTCAATTTTATATCAGCACGAGCACTAAATAAAAATTTTTTTTTCAAGAATTGTTAAACGAAGTAAACGCGTCTTACAATAGCTTACTTTTATACAATAACGTACTCTGGTTATGCCGCGGAATACTTTTGCAAAAATTTGTAGATTGCTTGTAGGAAATAAAAATATTTCTAAATAATGAGAACATTATTGACCAATGTAATCAATTATTGGATGTAGAATTGCTAGCATAGTTATATTTTTTTTAACTGATTTTTATGCTGTTAATTAAATGAATTAAATATAAAACTACAAGGTGTTGATAAAAGTATCATTATAATGTTTGACGTAATCAAAGCGTTCGAAGTCAAATTAGAAATTTTTAATCGTGATATTCTTTCAAATGCATATAAATATTTTCCGAATAAATAAAATTTTTTTCTGAAAGTGAATGTCACAAAAAGCCAAATAAAAAGTTTTTAACGAAAGAATTTTCAATGTTAATTCAATCCCTAATTCAGGAATTTTCAGTAATATTTACGCAAAGAATTTGAAGAAACTTTAAAATTTTTGTTTTATTATTATTTTATTTAAAATTTGAAAAATTAAATCTAAAAGTCTTTGAGTGGTTAAATTTTAATGAATTATAAATGAAATTAGTTGAATTTCAGTCAAGTTTCACATGAAACCAAAAATTTGTTGATTTAAGAAATGATTTAGAAATTATTGAAAGCAATCGATTATTGGATAAAATAAATAAAATTGCAGAAGATGAAATTCTAACTAGATGAAATTTTTTTTTTCAATTCCTGATATGTTTAATTGTTTACAAATATTCGAAAGGCAATTTTATCAATATTTTCATCGCGCGCGACACGGGCATGTGAATCTCTATTTTCAGTATTAAATTTTATAAAAAATAACTTTAGGCATAGGTTGACAGATGAGTCGAGCTCTGCTCGCGTACTGTTGAAATCAACAAAATGTGAACCAGATATGAAATCTTTATCATCTTGTGTACAATAATAAAACTCACATTAAAAACAAATTGTTTTTAACGTGAATTTTGTTTCTAGTTTGTTGCTCCTTTTGAAAAAAAAAAAAAATAAATAAAAAATAAAAAATAAAAAAAATAAAAATAAAAACATTGATTAATAAAAACATTTGTAAAATATTGATTAATAAAAAATTTTATAAAGAAGAATTGCTTTTATTTGTTTATTTAATTACACTTACATATAGTTTCACACGATAACAGTTAGAATGAAATTTTATTGTGGCACGTTACCTATTTAAAAAAGAATTTTTATGACTTTGTGGCACGGACATCAAAAAAGTTTCGCCCTCCCTGTCCTATATAGAATAACAAAAAATGTAAATAAATAATTATTTTTTCACTATCAAATCCGTATGTTAATATATATATATATATATATATATATATATATATATATATATATAATATATATTGTTTTATTGACAGATTGCATTTTTTATCCGAACAAAATCTTTTTAACTTGGAACGGAAAGGTCAGGTGATCGAGTTTCGCCACAGTTGAACAATGACGTATTTAGACGTAAGTGCTGAAGAATTCTTCACTTTTTCTATTATTACTGCTTTCGAAAAAAACATCTTATAAATGACAAGCTTTATTAAAAAGTGTTTGTGTTGACATACACATTATGAACTCAAGAAAATGCCTTACAATTTCCTGGAGCTGTTTTATCTGCTTACAAAGTCATATGGCTTAATATTATCATGACAATCTTTTATTAAAGTGCATTCGTTTGTTTTATAAAATTCAGAGTGTGTATTGTGTTAGAGGAGAAAATATCACAACTCCTTAATCTAATAAGGCACTAATACTTATTAGATTAAGGACATGTGTGAAAATGTGTGAATAAAAAATAATTAAACATATAATAAAACCCAGTTATGCGGTGGGGACCATGCCTGAGCTGGTCCTCCTTTTTTATACTATACCTAGTGGTTATTTTATATTATTATCTGTCATAAATATTTAAACTAAATTAGCTCTCGTACATAGAGATTTTTTCAAATAATCAATGTTAAAGAATTAATTCTTTGATAAAAATCGCATGTTGAAAGAGCTAATTGAGTTTTCCCCCGATTTGATGGTTGAAAGTTTAACACATTGGCCTTTGCGTTGAAAGTTTAACTCATTGACCATTAGAGCCTTTCAATAATTTCTGGGTTCGATTCCCACATAGGATGTCAATGTTTGCAACAGTTTGGAATCTATTTTTAATTTTCTGTTGTATAATGACCGGCTATTAGAATTTCAACTTTTCAGCACTACAGAAGGTAAAAGTGGTTGTGCATTATACAGTGGGGCCCCCAATATGTGTGCCATCGCAGTCCCGAGAGTGAGGCTTCGTAATTTAGAAGTAGGGTCTAAGCAGATGCCCCCCCCCCTCAAACTAGGCTTGTCACCTCCAGAAATGTCGTTTCACATTTAGCGTGCTCTGTCCAACATTAGTGAACATGATTGGGTTGGGATTTGAACTCGCTATCTTCCGATGACGGACGAATGAACGAACCAAGCCACACCTGAACCAATTTAATCGCTAATAATAATTACATGAAGTCTAACAGGTGTCCTGTACAATAGACAAAACAAATCTATCGGTTATGCCAAATATCAGGATAGAGGTGCCATGATCATCTTCACAGAAGCTGCTAAAAGACAGTTAAGCTTGACTTTGGTATTCTCACTGGAATTAGAATAAAGTAATTGAAACTGAGGTAATATTTATATTTAGCTTATAATATAATTTGTTTCCGCATATTACTTTTTATTGCAGAGGAAAAAATGAAAATGCTGCAATGTAGTTACTAAAAGGTTGTTTTTCCCCTCAAATTTCTGCAAATTGATACCTCAACCATGCAAATATTTTGGGTGTAGAGCTTGCTTCACATCGGCTTTAAAATAGAGACGTGCTCTACAAAATAAGAGGTCACATGTTCGATCCCAAATACTGTTGAAGAACACTAGATTATGGTTTTGCTTTTGCTTTCTAAGCATACGTTCGTGGAAGTAGATTCTTAGGAACTTATTAAATATTCTTCTCTGCGATAACTGCCTATTTATTTGCTCAAAATTACCTCGAAAAGTTATCTCATGCTAGATATTAAAATGTCTTTACCAGGTCACACAAGTAATCTATATCCAACATGGTATCATATAGATCTTGTGTACAGTTGGTCTTTTATATATGTATTTAAGTTAATGTGGCGAGAAAGCTTGGTTAAAAGTGCCAACTCAGCAGTCGCTCTCGATACTTGAATGGATATAAATGATTAATTATTTACCTTGTGTTGATATTGGAACTCACAAGATTGGAATTAAGAAGCATAAATCATATCTAGCTATTAAATCTTTATAAACGTAAAAGAACTACCCTCGACAGCGTTACGAAAATAAATTTTCTGCATTTTTTTTCACTAACCATAAAATTTAAAATCGAAAAGAGTAAAAACTTAATTATATAGTGGAGGCGAAAGAATATGTAATAAAAATAATCTCACAAAATTCAAATTAGCATTTTTGAGGGGGATTAATATTTAATGCGACAAGCTAATCACTGGATGTCGTTTTGATTCTCTCATTGAACTTTTTTTAACAACTTCCATATCCCTCTCAAGTCTAAGAATATTCTCCAAATCCCACTTCAATTTTAATAAGCCCATTTCACATGCCTGCATCGCTTTCAGGAAAATATATTATTTATAATTTTTTTTCAGTGGGATTATTCAGATTTCTTCGACATCAAAGATTCGCTACCGGCATACTCCTCCTCACAATCGATGAGAAATCACGTCAAGGATGTATCTGGAAAACTCAAATAATCTCTCTTCATCCCCCCTTGCAACTAATTAGCGAAGATAACTTTGCAAACGATAAAGAAAGACAGAGAAAGATGTCAGTGAGAGAATGTTTATTTAAAAACGAATCTGAATGAATGGGAAAAAATTTACTTCTCGTTTGCTTTTCTTTGAAATAGTCAGAGTTTAAATCTTATAAAAAGTTAGTGATAGTTAGACTTGCTATTTAACTTTATAAATTGTGTTCGTTTTTAATGAAATATGTAACCATTTGCATTTTAATGAGATATTCGTAGTTATTCTAGTACGTGGCAATATTTTAAGTGATTAAATAAGGTTGTTACCATGGAAACGTGACAAACGATGCTAAATATTCCCCATACGATATGTAGTTTAAAGGATCTGAATATGTATTTAAAGCATATTTAGTTATTTTATTTCTTGTGAGAAAACTGTGTTAAAATGATAGAATTTCCATTAATACATTAATAATTATTTCTGGTAATATTAATAGTATTACAGGAACAATTCTATTTCTATGCAAATTTATTAAAGTATTTTTAAAAATCACAAATGGTTATATAAATTCTATTTAACAAAATTATTTAATAAATTTTTAAAAATATTAGTTCATTTACTTTTGATATCATGGAAAATAATTAGAGAATATTTTAAGCTGAAACGTTAAAAAATTCGAAATTTTGTTTTTTGTTTTTCTGCTTTTAAATTATACAGGCCAATTTTAATACTGTAAGTATGTAATGGATTTGAATGAAAATTTAGAATTTGCTATACTACTAGCCATTAAAATTGCTACACCTAGAAGGTGACATACTACAGACGTGAAATTTATACGAAAAGAAGAAGGTGCTGTGATATGCAAATGATTAGCTTTTCAGCACATTCAGACAAAGCAGGCGCCAGTAGCGACACCTACATTGTGTTTAAATGAGGAAATTCTTCAGCCGGTTGCTCATACACAAATTGCATTTGAACGTTGTTGCCTGGTGAAAAGCTGTGGTGATGCCTCGTGTAAGAAGAAGAAATGCGTACCAGCACGTTTCTGACTTTGATAAAGGTCGAATTGTAGCGTACCGGGATTGCGGTTTATCTTATCGCAGTATTGCTGCTCGCGTCGGTCGAGATCAAACGACTGTTAGCAGAATATGGAATCGATGGGTTCAGGACGGTAATACAGAACGCCATGCGGGATCTCAACGGCCACCTATCACTAGCAGCCGAGAAGACAGGCATATTATCAGCATGGCCGTAATGGATCGTGCAACCACGTCACGAGATGTGAGTCAAGAAACAGGGTCGTTTGGAAGACAACAAGTGTCTGCACGAACAGTTCGACGACGTTTGCAGCAGCATGGACTCTCAGCTCGGAGACCATGGCTGCGGCTTCCCTTGACGCTGCGTCATAGACAAGAGCGCCTTCAATGGTGTGATCAACAACGAACCTGGGGGCATGAATGGAGAGACGTCATCTTTTCAGATGAATCCAGATTCTGTATACAGCATTATGATGGTCGCATCCGTGTTTAGCGGCATTGAGGTGAACGCACACTGGCAGCGTGCATTCGTCATCGTCTTACTGGCCCATCACCTGGCGTGATGGTATGGGGTGCCATTGGACACGTCTCGGTCCCCTCTTGTTCGCATTGACGGTGCTTTGAACAGTGCACGTTACATTTGTGGTGTGTTGCGACCCAGGGCTCTCCCCTTTATTCGAGCCCTGCGAAACCCTACGTTTCAGCAGGATAATGCCCGACCGCCGGTATTGTACGGACCTTCCTTGATACGTAACATGTTCGGCTGTTGCCCTAGCCAGCACGTTCTCCAGATCTTTCACCAATAGGAAATGTCTGGTCAATGGTTGCCGAGCGACTGGCTCGTCACCAAACGCCAGTCACTACGGTTGATGAACTGTGGCATCGCGTTGAAGCTGCATGGGCATCTGTACCTGTACATGCAATCCAATCTCTGTTTGACTCAATGCCCAGGCGTATAACTGCTGTTATTACTGCCAGAGGTGGTTGTTCTGGGTATTGCTTTCTCAGGATCTATCCGGCAAATTTTTTGAAAATTTAATCACTTGTTATTTCTAGTATAATATATTTGTCCAATAAATATCATTTTGTTATCTGCATTTCCTCCTGGTGTAGCAATTTTAATGGCCAGTAGTGTAAGAGATTAGTTATAGAATATATATACTATAATTTTAATGAAAACACGTAGCATGTTAAGATTATATTGCACTGACTAATATTACTTATTCATTGCAAATTTAGCGTAATAATAAGTAAGTATTCAATATTAATTCTGAGAGTTATGGTTAGAAGCAATTATAAATTTAAATTTTGTTATTTTTACTAACATTACGTAATAGATAGCCTAGCTACAAATGGTTGCTATGAAAATTTTTTTTAAATAATCATTGCATATTATTGCATTTTGGGAGACTTTTTCATAGATTGTGGGAGAGTGTCGCCAAGTAGGAAGGTTGGAAAACACACATGTATTCTCATTCAATAGATGTTATGCCAACCTACATCCCTGAGCGTACCCCAGAGTTAGACTGCACCAGTTAAGTGAATGAATCCGGTTGTAAGTCTTCGTAAGATCGCTGTAGGGACCAAGCAAAATACCCCTTAATATTTGACTTGCTACCCAATAAAGTATCATTTCACTTAAAGAAAATTTCGACAGGATGTACTCCAGCTGCTTTTAGTGAACACGACAAATCTTCTGTTAAGTCGGGTCTTGAACTCTTTACTTTCCCATAATTAGAACGTTACTCTTACCAACGAGACCGTCGCCTCTTGCAGACAGCAAATCACAGTAAAAAAATTTACAATCGTGTACCTCTTCATTCTTTGGAGATTTTTTTTGAGGCCAAGATATCTACTCTAATCGTTAGGCTTCTTTCACACTAAGCAACTTTTATCGTACGATAAAAAGTGATCCGTTATTTTATAGTGAGAAATTATTAAAAAACCACACTATACAGACTGCTCTCCTTCACACAGAGAAACGATATTTTATCGGAGACCAGTCTGTACTGTACTAATTTTTTGGTTATTAAAAGTAATTGGTTTTTTAATAACTTCTCACAATAAATATCGGACGACTTTTTATCTTACTATAAAAATCGTCTAGTGAGAAAGAGGACTTAGAAGCTTTTCATTCGATATTTCGTTGTTATTGATAATATCTTTGATATATTCCGCAAAATTGCTCAATAAATTTGTATTACAAAAAAGTGATTTTAAAAAAAAAGGCATAACATTTACATTACAGGGTTTCATCTATAAAGACACATTAATTTTCGAGGGAAAAAAAAAGCTTAAAATCGCTCCCAGGAAATAATCGAACAATCTGTATTCGAAAAAGGAAATCGGAGCTGCTACAATGTTCACTTTTAATTGCCCACTTATCTTCAAGAAGAACCGGAAAAAAAAATCTTTAAAAGCAAATAAAAATAAAACAAACAAATAAAATCGTAGACATTTGAGCCACATTAATAAGCGTGATTCAATAAAAAAGCTTGTTATGCGCCAAGTCATTTTAATGCGAAACCTTCCAGTTGGTGTTTGAACAGCCTTGAACTCTAGAAAGCAAACGATTTTGAAAGCGAAAAAAAATATTCCTTCCATTCGGCAGTTAAAATATCGTCTGATTGCAGTTGCGTCGCGTTTGATAAGATAATTACACTTTCAGTGCCGTTGAGGTTCTTCTCGTTTGAGGGTTGGTCGGACAGGATATACATGACTGACCCTGATGGGTTGACTCACTTCTGCGTCGATCCCGCTAGCTTTGCTCAATCGCTTGCTTTTGAAGGACGGAAACCGGAGATGCCGTTTATGGGATAAATGCACATTCAACTGCGCATGGATGATGTTGTTTATGTCATCTGTTCTCTGTACGCTAAGAATCGATGCCATTGCAATTATTGTTTGAACCGTAACAGTAGAAAACGATTATTAACGTTTATAAATAATTAAAGCTTTTTTTTAATGCAAATGATTGGTTTCGTGTTTATTTTTTAACAAGAAAAAAAAATACTCTACTTCCATTTTTCGTATCAAATATTCATAATGGAAACTACTTTTGCTTTGTAAAATATATTTTCGTTAGAAAATTACATGGATTGTAATTTAAGCCAGGTTAAATAAGTATCCAACTGAGAGTGCGTGAAGAAAATAAATTTTTTTAATGATTTTTCATATTAACAACCATAACAAAATCAATAAATTTACTAAAATTCCGAAAAATGAAACTCGGAAAGTAAAGAGATTTGGACATTTAAATTCTGATTTTATTAAAAATGTTTTTTCCATATGAATATTCCTTATTTATTGGAAAGTGTAATTAGATGAAAATAAATTCAAAATTAAAATTTAATATATTTTTTAATTTATATTTCTGCTAATACCCAATTTAATATTTGACAATATCTTTAATCAATTAGCAGGTTCAAAATTTTATATGAAATCTGGTAGATAATGTAGGTTTATGCATTCATTTGAAGAATTTTCGAAGTACAATTTGTTTTTATATATACCTACAAATTTTGTATACATCAATTTATAAAATTACTTAAATATTTCGGTACAGTTATATTAAAGTGAACTGTTGTTATTCGTATAATAGTTATAATTTAACAGTACTAAAAAGTTTAGGAATATTTTTCAAATCTTTCGCAGTATAAAGTTCTTTCAAAGTTTCCTGGAATAAAAAAATAATTATCAAAATCTGTTGTTGCCATTTTTTAATTGTATTTGTCAATTTAAAAATGGTGGGGATATGTGACTATAACATTCAGAAATCCATGAATCTTTTATAAATCATTGCAAATGTTAAAAAAAATTTTTTTCAATCTTGATTTGACTTCATCAAAATCTTTATAGACTTTTGATATTGCAATATAAATGTTAATTTAACAATGTTGGAAAATTTTGACTCCCTTATATAGTGGAATCCACTATATCCACATAGCAGTCAGGATTATTTTATCAGTTCCGGCAATAATGAAAACATTTTTCACAATAGATTAACCAAATGAGGGTATAGGTATTTTTAAATATACACTACTGGCCATTCAAATTGCTACACCAAGAAAGCGACATGCTACAGCCGTGAAATTCACACGAAAGGAGGAAGGTGCTGTGATATGCAAATGATTAGCTTTTCAGCGCATTCAGACAAAGCAGGCGCCAGTAGCGACACCTACATTGTGTTTAAATAAGGAAATTGTTCAGCCGGTTCCTCATACACAAATTGCATTTGAACGTTGTTACCTGGTGAAAAGTTGTTGTGATGCCTCGTGTAAGAAGGAGAAATGCGTACCAGCACGTTTCTGACTTTGATAAAGGTCGAATTGTAGCGTACCGGGATTGCGGTTTATCTTTTCGCAGTATTGCTGCTCGCGTCGGTCGAGATCCAATGACTGTTAGCAGAATATGGAATCGATGGGTTCAGGACGGTAATACAGAACGCCATGCGGGATCTCAACGGCCACCTATCACTAGCAGCCGAGAAGACAGGCATATTATCCGCATGGCCGTAATGGATCGTGCAACCACGTCACGAGCCGTGAGTCAAGAAACGGGGTCGTTTGGAAGACAACAAGTGTCTGCACGAACAGTTCGACGACGTTTGCAGCAGCATGGACTCTCAGCTCGGAGACCATGGCTGCGACTTCCCTTGACGCTGCGTCATAGACAAGAGCGCCTTCAATGGTGTGATCAACAACGAACCTGGGGGCATGAATGGAGAGACGTCATCTTTTCAGATGAATCCAGATTCTGTGTACAGCATCATGATGGTCGCATCCGTGTTTGGAGGCATCGTGGTGAACGCCCACTGGCAGCGTGCCTACGTCATCGTCATACTGGCCCATCACCTGGCGTGATGGTATGGGGTGCCATTGGATACACGTCTCGGTCACCTCTTGTTCGCATGGACGGTGCTTTGAACAGTGCACGTTACATTTCTGGTGTGTTATGACCCGTGGCTCTACCCTTTATTCGAGCCCTGCGAAAACCTACGTTTCAGCAGGATAATGCCCGACCGCATATTGCCGGTATTGTACGGACCTTCCTTGATACGAAACATGTTCGGCTGTTGCCCTGGTCAGCACGTTCTCCAGATCTTTCACCAATAGAAAACGTCTGGTCAAGGGTTGCCCCAGCGACTGGCTCGTCACCAAACGCCAGTCACTACGGTTGATGAACTGTGGCACTGTGGCATCGTGTTGAAGCTGCATGGGCATCTGTACGTGTACATGCAATCCATTCTCTGTTTGACTCAATGCCCAGGCGTATAACTGCTGTTATTACTGCCAGAGGTGGTTGTTCTGGGTACTGATTTCTCAAGATCTATATATATATATATATATATATATATATATATATATATATATATATATATATATATATATATATCCAGTCAAATATATGTTTTGAAAAAATTTAATCACTTGTTATTTCTAGTATAATATATTTGTCCAAAAAGTATAATTTTGTTATTTGCATTGTTTCCTGGTGCAGCAGTTTTAATGGCCAGTAGTGTATTATATAAGGTAAGGATTAAAACCAAACATATAGATGTATGAGATACAGATATTTTTATCATTCTTATGATGTAGTTGTTAGTTTAACAGAGTTTGAAAGTTTTGACTTTGTAATGCTTTGAAACCCATCAGCCTATTATAAATTCTATCACTGACCAAAATGCATTTATTTGCCTGTGCATATTTACCAAAGTATACTTTTGTCGTTCTGTTGGTGTAATCGTTAATTACGAGAAATATCTTACTTTATGATATCTTGATATTCTTCTGTTTTTTTTTTTCTGTAATCTTTGATATGGCTACAACATTTTTTGTCGATATAGATTCACCAAATTACCAAATTTGTTGAGATTATCATTTGTACTATTGAAACTCTATATGTAAATTTAGATAACTTTGACAGTGTAATTTATTAATTCAACATTGAAACCTTCACCATTCTTAGTTTAATTTAACTTAAATGTTTTTTGCAGATTAGATTCTTCAAAGTTTAATGTGTCAAATTTTAATGATGCGACCATTGAGGAAATAAAGTTGGAAATCCTTACTTTATAGAATCTAGATATCAGTTTCTCTCTCATCAATCTTAGAATAATCAATCGATCTTTAATGTTTTGGAATAACTAAAATATGTATTTGTCAGTATAATTCCACCCACTTGCAGTGTTATTGATATTAAATGTTACCACCAACTTTGTAATGATGGTAAGCTTAGAGATTTCGGTATCTAGAATTTTTCCACCTTTAACAGGTCTTTGCTAATGTAAAATATATTTTTATCAATGTAGTTTTAATCAAGTTATTAATTCTGTTCTTATATTTTCTTATACAGAATCATGCTGAAAGATACAGATCTTTTGGTGTAATTTCGTCATTGGTTAATTGATATTACAAAGTTTTTTGATGACACCCTGAATAATATTTCACATGATGTTGAAACTAGAGATTATTCTCCCTTAAACACGTTGATAGAGACCTAATATAATATAATATAATATAATATAATATAATATAATATAATATAATATAATATAATATAATATAATATAATATATATGTATATATATATCTTGAATATGTTCTTTGTTGAATTCTATGATTATACTATAGGGACTTTTATAATTTCCCATATTATTCTAGAGATTTTAGTACGGAAAGTGTGCAGTCTACACTTACGTACTATTTTAGAACTATCCATTGTACTATACTCGTGTCCCTAAACTAAGAATAGTGCAAGTTCATGCAAAGAAAGAGACAGAAGCAAAACAAATGTGACTTATTTATAGAGTCTATTTATTAAACAAAATGTAAAGAACAAAAAAATGCCATATGTTTGACGTCATTAATAAAAATTGTGATTTTTACTCCCTGTAGCAAATTTCAAAAATGAACCTATTTACAAAAACCAATATAACATGGTTGATATGATGGTTAATACATAATATGGCCTCCATAGGATGCAATATAGACCGTATTACGCCTAGGCATCTGAGTATCGAATTATCAATCTGATCTTGAGGAATACTACACCACTCATCAAACAATACTCGCTGAAGCTCCGGTAAACATGTAGGAAGGGGTTGAAGGGTTGCAATTCGTCAGAAAAGCATGTTCCACACATGCTCAATTGGATTCAAGTTCAGTGAGTATGCTGGCCAGTCCATAAGGGTGATATCCTCCGAAAGAAAACATTCATCATCAATGTTAGCACGATGAGGACCGGCGTTGTCATCCACAAACGAAAATTCCGCACACACGGTTCCCCGAAACAAACGTACATGCTGTTCCAAAATAACATCCTGATAGATGTGGCCTGTCATGGTTACATTCTGAACATGCAGGTTAGTTTTGGAACTCATAATAATTCCAGTACAAACGAGCAATATTGCACCACCGTAACGGTGTTGTTCAGAGTTGTTTTCTTAGTGGTAACAGGTACCTGGCACTCTCCATATGAAATTTCGGTGAGAATCAGTTTAAAAGTTAAACCTGGATTCATTGGAAAACATCACAGTACCACTGTTGCGGTGTCTAAAAATCATACTCTCTACTCCAGGCTAACCGCAGGCGACAGAGAATTGCGGTAAGTGAAACACATCTGACAGGCCTACGAACATATAAATTAATGTGCCCTGAGCGTCTGTACACAGTCTGCCTTGAAAGAGTCGTACCTGTAACTGACGTGTAACTGTTGTAAAGAGCTGACGAGACAGGCCTGATGCTGCTGTCCGCTTGTTTTTAATAGTAACTGCCAAACACTGGTCCTCATTCGGCGTTGCATCTCGGGGGCAACTTGTGCTGTTAGGTCTACTGACATTACCATCATCCTGGAACCGTTACCAAAGCCTGGAGATGACACTCTAGGCGATTCCAAGTTTCTTGGGTTGGTACGTCTACATTCCAAACTGCCGATAATTCTACCACGTAAAACATCATCCAAAGGCTTCCTTTGTGCCATAACTATGCGGTTATTGGATTGAAAAGCTTTTAAAGCGCTTGTTTACTTCTTGCAACCATTCCTTATATACCATTCTCTTGCACTTTCGTCATTGTGTCATACTATCGGCGCCATCTGGTGGTTTCCTGTAATTTGCGTATTATTCTTCAAGATGTGTGCTATAATTCTACATGGGAAATTTTTATTTCAGATTTCAATTTCTGTGTGAGTCTAAATTATCCTTAACTAATTGAATTGAGAGTAGTTACTTACAGATTTTCTCTTCTCATCCTAATTCTTTAAATGAGGAGAATATTTGTTGTCTACACCTGTATTGTGTTTTAAATGAATTTTTTTATTGAGATATTCGGTCATTGTGAATATTTTTTAAATTTTCATACATTTATTAAGAATGTGGTATTTTGAATTACCTAATTACATTACTAACTTTAGGAACACCCCAATGACTTTATATAGCAAAAACGGTCGTAGATAGTTTCATTATATGTATAGTCACCAAACTTTGTAAGGTTTTAAATACCTGTTATTGAACTGTGTACTTTTGTGTATTATATTTTGTTACTGAATTATAAACTCTTGTGTACTATATATTGTTACTGAATTGTGGTTTCTTGTGTACTATATATATTGTTAATGAATTGTGTGTTCCTGTGTACTATATATTGTTACTAAATTGTGTACTATATATTGTTACTAAATTGTGTACTATATATTGTTACTAAATTGTGTACTATATATTGTTACTAAATTGTGTACTATATATTGTTACTAAATTGTGTACTATATATTGTTACTGAGCTGTGTATTGTCTTATATAGTGTATACTCGTGTTGAATTACGTGCTCTTGTATGCTGTTACTTGAACGCATGTTGTCTGGAATATGTGTTGTTTCGATTTTTAAAATTTATCTCCAATCATAAATCATTATCATATGGAAAGTTATTTTGTGTGAGTGTGTATTTAGTCTCGAACCGTTTTTCTACACTAGCTACTTTAGAAATTTCTCAACACATCCTAAAAATTCAACAGGTGAAAAAAGCTACCCATACTGCCTCATAGTTTTAGTTATCACAGCCATGTCAAAATTAAACATTACTGACAGTCAATTTTCTCTATGTTTAATCAATTTAATCAATGAAAATTTCCCAAACTCTAAGCAATAAACACATAAATTGATAACGGTTGCCAATTTATATCCAAAATGTAAAACATCTATTCACATTCCAGCAACTATGAAGAGGTTTTGGGACCATTAATTTTTTTAAAATTAATTAAATTGGGGGCTAGATAAATAATATATAATATAAAATAGTAATATGATTTTTATCCACACACACATCACACACACACACACACACACACACACACACACACACACACACACACACACACACACACACACACACACACACACACACACACACACACACACACACACACACACACACACACACACACACAAACATATTGTTCCAAATATTTGGAAAATTTATCTTTAAATCGTTGCATCTAAGAAAATATATATTTCACCTTCACATCAAATTAAAATTAATACCGTCGTGGAAAGATATAAGCAGTAAAATTATAAGTTCTAATGTCCTGCCACAGATGCACAATATAGATGAAGATGTCAACTCAGGTGTTGAACTCGTCATTTACTGTCAGTTTAAAATTACGAAATGATTAGTTATACTCATTAATTTTATGCAGTGCAAATAAACAATAAAAAAGATAATGCAAAAAATGACTTTAAAATTACAAATTTTATCACCAACAAATCACCCCCCTCACAAAAAAAAATCATTAAACCTACCAGTACAGTAACTGAAATTTATTGATCTGCTTTTTTTTTGATTTATTACACTGTATTCTCTGACATTAAGACCATGCTACTCATATATGAAATTTTTATTCACTTCTAACAGCTGTTTTTGACACCGAAAATTAATCTCAATGTCATTCAAGACTTAGAAACGAACGTTTGCTATATTGATTCTTAAAACAACAGTAAAATCGATTATGCTCGTTCTATGTATCGTCGAAACAATTATTATTTTTATGTATAATTGAGTGGTGATTGAATTCTGATACCAATCACTCAAAATCACTATGTAATTGAAAATGTTTTATTAACGAAAACGATTTGTAACAAATATAATCTTATGAATCTGGCAACAAAAATTTCTTTTGTTTATAGTTTATTCTCTCATTAGAGTCTTTAGTTGTTTCCTCATGCTCTTCGACATTGATTTTGCTCCGCAAAAATTATAACTCAACTCCCTCAGTGTGTTATGATACTTAATGTGTGTGTGTATGTGTGAATTAGGTGTAGTTTTTTTAAGCTATAGAATATTACGGAATATGTATAAATCATCGTTATAAAAGTAACAATATATTTCATTTTAACGGAAAAATAAAATAAAATTCATTCTTTTTACGTTTGTATCGTTTAAACTGATTGAAGTATTGTCTATATATTGAATCAACTAAACAGTTCTGCTACATTATAGCAATCTGCAGTTAAAATTTATTGGGAAGTTCCATAATCCTTAATTTAAAATAAAAATTTTTAGTAAATATAATGTTAATATGCATATATATATGTATATGTATGCATAATATTTTTGCAAAAATAATTACAGATATAGATAATCCTTAAAATATGTATCAATTTTTATTTCTTATCATTAAATGGAATGCTTAATTTAATTTCAGATGATTAACAGTTTCATATAAAAATGTAATGACATGAAATATTTGAATAATGTTTCGTTGCAAGTATTATGGATTATTCAAAAAATAAATTGTTTTTATTCATTTTAGAAAAATTTAATGTAACTTGTTTGAAGCAGCTTTTTTTTATACAGAAAATACTATATATATATATGTATATATATATATATATATATATATATATATATATATATATATATATATATATATATATATATATATAATTTTTTTATTCTTATTTTAAATTATCATTTTCTTATTTACCTTCAATAAAAAATAAAACATTTTCTCCAGTTTTTTTTTAAACAGCTTAAATTACTTTAAATATGTTTTTTAACTGTCTTGTTCTGGAAATTAACAATGTATTCCTTAAATGTGTCTCAAATGAAATATTAACACAATATAAAACTTTATTTGTATTTTAATTTGATTTTAAGGAAAACATGATAATAATGAAACATACATACCAAATATAATTTAATTGAGTTATTAATTTTACTAAATACTTAACATATTAATTTATTGGGAAAAGTTAAATTATTCCAGCATAATTTACATGCCAGTTTTACTAAAGGAAAATGTTATTTTTTATTTAACTTTGTTTTACAGTAAATAGAGAGCAGAATTCAAATAATTTCACTAATTCAAATTTCATACGAAGTACTAATAAAAATTCTATTTGATGTTTTAAAAAAATAATTTGAATTTTAGATTTATGATACCTATTTTTATTTTAATATATTTAACTATAAAAATTTAATAATTATTTTTTAAAATTTTTACGAGACATAAAAAATTATGTAATTTATTTCTCTAAATGTACTTATTTAAAAAAAATTATGTACTTATTTCTCTGTTTAAAATTAATCATTTTGTAAACTTTCTGAATTTTTATTTAACAACAAACGATAATATGATAATACATATTTACAATATTATTTGCCTTTATATTGTCTTCTTTGAAGGTTTACTAACAAAAACATGTTTCACTATTCAAGTTTGTCATTATAACAAAATTTATTTTCTATTATATTGTAAAAATAAAAAAATAATTAAATATAATACTGCATACAGTATTAAATTATCATATTTATTGTGGCTACATATCTAATATATTAAAAAATATCATATTTGTAATGTTAATCATGTTATAATATTTTCTTTATTTCTTTAAAAAATGTCTTTTCAACAGTGTACTTCTTTCAAATCCACAATTTTATATTCTAAGTATGCCATGTAACCCAAATCTTATGCTCATGCATGTATCTAATTTTTGAATATTCTTAGATACAATTACATTTTATAAAATTCGTTCGCTTTGTTTAAATTTCTACTCCCTGCTTACGCTTGACTTCAGCTTAAATTCAAGAATTCAAATTTCATGTTTTTTCCTTTTTTATTTTAACAGTACTTTCCTGTTAAATGAGAAGCATGAAAACATTTTACTGAACTAAAAAATGGCTACGGTTTAGGAATATGTAATAACCACACAGAGCAATCTTCCTTACCATTTTATTCTGAGTAAGTTTCGCCTTGTTCGCTGTTTCGAATTTTTCCCTTTCCAGGCACAATTTCCCTGAGCTGTTATTGCAGAGAGGGAAGTTTTTCCGCAAGGATACTCTCACAGCAGGGAAAACAGTTTTACAGAATTCCCCTTCATTGCTCATTGCAGATATATATGATATGTTGCAAATATATATATAGTTTCTAGATTCCCCCCCAACTCGTTTAGAAACGAAAGTTAGATTCAAGCCTCAGTTCTTATATTATCGTCCGAAAATATATTGAGACTGCTTTTTTGCGTGGGAATGAAATTCTAAACAATTCTAAAAGATCCATAGCACACGTGGGAGGAAAATAGAATTAAATGGATAACAATAAATCTGAAAATGCAATACATATACATTTTGTTTATTACAATACACAAAGGCTATTTTATTCAAACATAAATAAGTTTACTTAAAAAATATTATACAAAAAATACATTAAATTATGTTAATTTTCATTATCTCATGATTTCAAATGATGTAAAAATACAAATGGTAAATCTACAATTTAAAAATATTTATTATTAAAATAGTAATTAATACTTATCAATATTAATAATATTAATTAAGGAATTATCCAAAGTAATATATCTATATAATAAAACAGGAAATTATTTATTACACTGTTTCCTATAATAATTTAAGCTCAAGATAATTTAAAATGTATTTATATATTTTTATTCATATATAATAAAAGATCATTAAATGTATTTAATTCAATATTGAATTAAAGATGATTAAAATGAAAATTTCAATTATCATATTTTTATTTCTATTCCATAATTTACTTACTTTATAGCTTAATATAAGCAAGACGTTTGCCATTTTAATCGATATATCATAAGGAAATATTTATCAAACAAATAATTCAAATAATAAACAATATTTCAACAATAATTAACATTGTAAGATATGTATTGTTATTTTATTAATATTTAATAGAACTTGTAATAATAACTATTTTTAATGAATGGATATGAGCTTATAAGTATTTCCATTTAATTTTACTATATTTGTTTTTAAACTACTTTATATAATTGAATATTCAAAATTTTTGAGGTAATTTATTTGG
Organism: Latrodectus elegans; assembly: GCA_030067965.1. Lineage (NCBI taxonomy): Eukaryota > Metazoa > Arthropoda > Arachnida > Araneae > Theridiidae > Latrodectus > Latrodectus elegans. The sequence goes on from CM057811.1 coordinate 86,496,591, forward strand.
AATGTGGTTCATTTAACTTAAAAAAAATATTTTTTTTACTTTCTGATATGTTTTTCGATATATACTATAATATTAAAACTAATATTTCTCAGTCAAAATATTAACGATAAAATGCTTTGACTGAGAAATATTAGTTTAAATATATTTCTTAAAGTATAAAATAAAATTTTCTGACTCTTTACATTTTAAACAGCTAATTCAAACCATAGCTAAAAATAGCTATTAATTTTAATTCTTAACTTTTATATCTTAATGAATTGCCAAACACTACTCAATTTTTCAGATGCAAGGCAATTATTATCTAATAGTATTCTGATAAAAATTGTATTTAAATGTTTAACCAGGTTTCATTATGGCGAAATCCGATCAATAAAGGTTTCAGTATAAAATATATTCAAAGTCTATATGAAATTGCTCACAACACAAGTGTGTTAATAAACAATACACGCACCTTAAATTTATTAATTTGCATAAAATCAATTAGTACAAATTTATTTATTTGTACAAATGAAATCTAAAATAGCGAAGAAATTTTCATTCGATATTTTACTAAGAAAAGAAAATTGTATAATTATAATAATATTATTTTATATTACCAATAATTTAATTACTTAATTGCTTATTTTTAAGTCATTGTACTCTTGAATTCTAATTTATAGTTAATGACATTTTCTCAACTTCCTGTTCTTATAACTTTTGTAGAGTCTTGATCTTTTTTTTAAATGTTTGACCATTCATTTTCATTAGCTATCTTAATTTGTACTGGGTAACTCTAAACCAGGGGTGGGCAAACGTGTTTGGTCGCGGGCCATAAATAAAAAAAGGGTTTTCTGGCCAAGATAAACTTTTATAAAATTTTAAAAGCAATCTACAGGTTTTACAATTTAAATATGTTAATGAGATAGGGGAAATTGGGATTTCTCATGTAAAAGTTCCTTATGTTTAGGTTCGAAGTGAGATGTACTGGTTTTAAGGAACGAAACTAAATGCTTACTTGTCGGTCTATTTCTGAAAAGATTCTTTCTAAGGCTCATAGTTGAAAACACTTGTTCACATGTGTAAAATGAGGCAAACATAGCACTGATTTTCTGGGTTGGCTGGAGCTTAAAATGCGCAGTCTGCTATATGTAAGGTCTAATTCACCTTTATTGGATTCCCATTTGTCTGCTTCCCCAAAAAGAGATGGCGCTTGTTGCCCTCAGCTTACAGTTATAATTAACAAAGAACATCCGATCTGTGCTTGCTATTTCCGTCCATTTATGCTTTGTCGAACAAAAGTTGAGAAAGTAAGAAGATGTACTTTGTCCATAAGTCCTTTGAAAAAAGAAAGAAAAAAATAGTTAAACATACTAGAAAAGGAGATGGATATATAATATATAAATCATACTTTATTTATTTTAATCTTCGTAAGACTGATAACTCAAAATTCTATCCGCGGGCCGCATAAAACCTTCCTAAGGGCCGAAGTTGGTCCGCGTTCCGTAGTTTGCCCATCCCTGCTCTAAACCTTTTCACATATTCTTTTCAACTTGTTTATAGGTCATCCTCTAGCTCTTGACCGTCTTAGATTTCTGATTACTAATATTTTCACAATTCTTTTCTCCTCCAACCTTAAAACACCGACGACATTAAGACACTGAAAATATTAAACGTTCTCAAGTTACGCTTTAATTTTGCAGAAATATGTTTCATATATTACATTAGTATATACTATTCCATTAACAATACATTTGATACTTAATTAATTCATTTAAATTAATTATTTTCATAATGATTTATTAAATTTTTGAATCAAGGATTAATAACTATTTTTTTTAAATAATTAAATGTAATTATTTTACCATACGATGATTACATTTCAAAGGAGAATATATATACAAATCTCAATTTTAATCCTTTAATAATTTGGTATTGTTGAATTAATACATAATTTTGAATAAATAAATATACGCTTAAAAAGAATTTCGAATATTACATGTGAATAAATTTTAAGTGGAAGTTTTGTCAAATAAATTCATCTAGAATTTTTTAATAATAATCGTAGTAATGGATGAAAGAAAAAAAATAAATTCACTGCCACCAATTTTAATCAAATATATTTCTTTTAAGCAATGACTGTGAAATAAAAGGAGGATAAATATGTCATTAATATACTAGGCGATTTTTAAAGAGTTTTATAGTATTTTATATAACTTAATTGCAGACAGGTGAATTTATATTGTCAATTATCTAAGAAAATTTTTCTCAGAAAACAGCAAACAGTTTTTGAGTCTTTTAAGAGACTTCAACTTGTATGGAAACGCTCTGTATTGAAATATTTCCCAATTTAGTGAGCAAGAGTCTTTTAATGTTAGTGCTGCTCAAATTTTAACTTATTTCTTACTTAAATCTTCAAGGTTTGCAAGTGCAATCATTATGCTTGTAGCATTATCATTATGGTTGTAGTTGACAATGGAAATTTCACATAGTAAAATGAAATAGTTCCTAAGGTATTAATGAATTAATGTATTACTTTTTTATGTATGACTAGAAATATATATTTTATTATGCTAATTTTAGTATATATATATATATATATATATATATATATATATATATATATATATATATATATATATATATATGGAAAGAGATTTATCCATTTTACAGTTTCAAATACAGCATTTCTACCAGTATGCTACTTCCGTTTACTTTTGTGTCAGAAAGAAGGGATATCCTTATCTTTATCTAAAGTCTAAAATCTTCAAATCTCGTATTTATCGCTTGGAATCGATATTTTTTCATTTGCTCTCAGTGGACGATCTACTATGAAAACTGAACGTTGAGGCTAAGCCTATAGTGGAGATATATGTATGTATATAATAAATAATAAAAATAACAGAACCCCGGCATCTGGCAACGCACCAACCCCTGTCCTGACGCACAGCTGCGGTCACGATCGATAACTGCGATTATTGCTACAACGGTCCCCCTCCTTCCCCCTCGTCCACCCTCTCTGAAATGTTCAGTTTTTGATCCCTCCTTTTTCTTTTTTCTTTTTTTTTAATACTCCATTCTTCCTGAATTCTTTTTCATTGTTTCTTGTTTTATTTATGCGCCTCAGTTCAAACGGACGGGCGGATGGACACAAAACAGGCTTAGTAAGAGCTGTGGGGGTGGTAGGGGAAGAGGTTGAATAGAACCGGGAAGGGAAGAGAATATGAAACAAGAGAGCAGGTGAACAGGAGTACCCTGTTCCGCAGGGTCTAAAGCTCCCCACCAAAGCAAAGAGGGAATATCGTCTGATTTTGTACTTCGACACTTTTTCTCTTTTGCGATTTTTTTCGTTTTTAATATCTTGTTACTATTGTTATCTTAAGGCAATTTTTTTTAAAAAATAAAAATAATTAAATTAAATTAAAAAAATAAGTCATTGCAAAAGCGGCTTAGAATAGAATACATTTTGTAAACATTGTTTTCTGTCATAATGATACTTCCTTTTAAAATAGCTTCATTAAAAAAAAATTTTTTTTTCTGAGATTGGTGTCATTGACATTTTAATATCTCATCTCATGTAAATGCTTATAATTTGTTTTGGAATTAATTTTAAGAAATATATTTTTTAAAATTAATATAAAAATATTTAATTTTTTATATTAGCATTTATATACATTATCTTTTCATTAATTAAAAAAATTAATGAAATATTTTGTTTAAAAACATTATATTTATTCTTACAAAAAAAATTAGACATGGTGGAAAAATAATTAATTTTTATTTTGAAACTATTTATTGCTTCTATACGAAATTTGAATACACAGGTGCTATTATTATTATTATTAATTTTAATAACTAATTTTGTAATATCATTAATTTAATTTACTGTATTAATAAATATTATATTTAATATATTGTGTGTGTGGACACATTTTAATATGCTGAAACTTTGTTTTCATAAGAAATAACAGATTATAAATTCGCAATGAATTCGAATATAATTAACTATTATTTTTAAAAATTGTGTGTGTGAATATAATTATTGCCTTTATTTACTCATTTATTAATAAGCAAACTATATTTAATAAAATAAATTCAAATTTTATGTTTAATTAAATAACATCGTTTTGCGATGATTAAAAAAATTGGAATTTATAACAACAAATAATAAATAATATATATATATATATATATATATATATATATATATATATATATATATATATATATATATATATATATATATATATATGTATATATATATATATATATATATGTATATATATATATATATATATATATATATATATATATATATATATATATATATATATATATATATATATATATATGTATATATATATTATATATATATATAACTTTAAGATAAGATTATCATAATGAATGTAGAATATTTCTTTATTTAATTTTTGTAAAAGTATTTTATAAAATTTTAAAATATTAGGAACTACCTTCTTTACTGAATTATTACTTTAGAACTCATTATTATTTATAGTTCTCAAAAATGCTGAGTTTGTAAATCGAATATCTTTCTCTTTAATGGAAATCAATAATCAAAAATATTTTTATTTGTAGTTTTTTGTGAAGATTTAAATGAAATATATAAAAATATTTGAAATATTACTATAATTAAAGTACTGAAAATCTTGAATTTATCATTTCAAACTTAAAGTTGATGAAGTCGATCTAAATAATTAATCATAAGTGATACCACCTTTTCTACACTTATATTAATAATTAACTTATGAAACTTATATAGAATTTAGTATATTAGAAAATATTTTTCTTTCATAGGAAGAGCGTCGGATATTACAAAACTGCATATTCTTTATATCATGAAATGTTATTTGATTTTAATTTAATAATATAATATTAAAAGTAATAATTTATGAATATATGAATAAGATATTAAAATCTTGTAATGCAATGAACTACTGTTTACTTTGTTATTTTATTTGCTGATGGTAGACAAAAAAATTGTAAAGTAATTGTTTAATAATATCTGAATCAATAAGACTTCAAATTTTGCGATGTTTATCCATGTAACAGTTATAAAAATAACAGGTTATTAGTGTTTGATTTTTAATACCGGTTATTTGATCCTATTTCTTTTCTATCGAAATACGGATTTTAAAAAATTAAAGACAGATTTTCTTTTCCTTCTTGAAACACTAAATTTAGTCTAGGCGACATTATTTAAAATCAGAGAAAATTATAAAAAATAGATAAAATTGTCAAAAATTAAAATAATATAAAATATAAACGGCACAATTATTAAGGATTTCAAATTTAGCATTTGAAATTATTTTTTTCTGTGGTTTGGTTAAACAGTTATATTTGTTCCACTTGCTCCCGAAGTGTGGATATTTACAATGGTTCAAAATTCATATTAAACCATGTATCTTACTCAACTTATCTTTTGTAAAAAATTACTTTATAATTCTATAATTAAAAATACAGCCATATTTTAATTTTAGGATATTTTTAAAAAAATGACCATTTTTTGTACAATTGCTGATTATTTTTGCAACTTGTTGTTAAAAAAATCAATAATCATACAATAATTTGCACGCTTCTTTTAAAATTTTTAAATATTAATAAAAAGCAGCAATGTTTATGATAAAACAAGTTATTTGTTTTATACTTTTGCCAAAGGTTATGCTTTAATGATATACAGGTCTATAAAATCTTTGAAGGACAGGAATTGACATAATTTGGCACACTTTTCATTGAAAAATATCAGACATTTCCTGTCAGAGGGATAATTTAAAAACATAGTATGCTCAGTAGCTTCAGAATATATTAGCGATATAAATTTGTACTTTTTTTTCAAAATAAAGTCAAAACTTAATTTTTAGTTTAGTTCATTACCTTATACTCATTGTTCGCTGACAAAGGCATTTTTTCCAGCATTCTTTTAAATGTAGTTGAAAATTAAATTGTCTTAATAATTATGAAAATGTATATCTCAAGTAAAATATTTAATGCTTGTTAAATCCTATTCTTATATTTCTGTAGTTATAAAAATACACCTCTTCAACAAATGTTTATGTGTTGAAGAGGTGTCTTTTTTATTTCGTGAAAATAATCAAAATTGAGTGAAAATCATCAAAGACTTGTGTGAAATAACTTCCGTGAAAAATAAGGAACACAGTTGTATCTTTTTAGTCTAGTTGATTGCCTTGTCACTTTGCAACTATATTTTGCACATAACTACTTAATTATGGCCTACCATTTAAAATAGATTTTGAACCATTGCAAACAATTACCATCTAGATGAAAATGAAATTTCGTTAGTGGTTATAGTTTTCGAAGAATGGCATATAGGCAATTTTAATAGTAACTAGGTAACAAAAGATGCAAACCGGCTCACTCGAAGATATACGGCAAATAGTAACTGGATAAAGCCAGTGGAAAATTGCTCGTGAGATATTTTGCCTAAAGTATAGTTTAGAAAAAGAAAGCTTGATGTATATCTTTTTTAAAGGGACAGCGTTTGGAGCGCCCTGTAGCGTGGTCTAATAGACAAAATAACACCAAACTTGGTATTTAGACTAATCAAAACATGGGAAAAAAGATTTCGTAAAAAAAAAATTTTAGTTTCAAAATTCGCCGCTAGGGCATTTTGTGACGCTGCTGTAGCTTACAATAACGAAAATTAACATAAAACACGGGTATCAAAGAAAAAGGCAAATGTACTGCGATGACAGCGCCAGTAATTGGGGCTATAAAAACAAGTAGCTCCGACAAATAGTCTCAGCTGCAGTAAACGAGCTCCAGTGACCATGCCTCTCACATTACTGGAACGTGAGTTTATGTTGGTGGAGTATCAAATTTTTCAATTCCAAATGACAATATAAAAAGACAGAGTGTAACATTCCTCGTGATATGTAACGCACCGCTGTGCACAGAATGAACATTGTGCACAGAATGTACGGTGTTATTTCTGAGAACGGTGCTCATATTGAGTGCAGTCTAATTTCTCACCGGGGAAGTTATTGTAGTAAATAAACACATTAATAATTTAACTTTGCGATTGTATGTGTTAGTATTATTCTTTTCTCACATTTTATGCATTGTAAAGCGCCACAAAATGCCCTAGTGGTGATAGTTTGAACTAAAAAAATTTTTTACGGAATCTTTTTTCCCCATGTTTTGATTAATCTAAATACCAAGTTTAGTGCAATTTTGTCTATTATTTCGCGCTCCAAGGAGCTACAAACACTGCCACTGTAAAAAACGATATCACCCTACACACACACACACACACACACACACACACACACACACACACACACACACACACACACACACACACACACACACACACATATGTATGTATATACTATGAACCAAATCTTATTCTTCAAAACACACTTTTTTTAAATTTCCTATTATGTTTTGCATTTTCAAAAGAATTTTCTTTCCTATCGCAGTTGAATTTTCCTTAAATTTTACAGAGAGACAATTTTTTAGTGTCACTTTATAACTACATGTGAAGTATGTAATCATTAAATTCTTTCGTAACTGAAACCATAGTGAATGTTTTTGGTGTATGAATAATTATTTCTGAAACAGGTGCCAGAACTTATCTTTAACCAACTCGGAATTCCCAAATATTTGATATTCTTCTTTATCTTAATTTAGCATTGGAAAAGATTTCTATAGGATGTAATTAATTTCTAAAACACTCCTTGATACATTGTTTAAATATCCGTTGGAGATAATCTTTAAAGTTAGCAAAAAGGAAGTAGGCTAGTGTTTTCGTGTCTTGCTTCAATATTTTGAAAAGATTAATAATACCGAGAAAAAAAAAGCACGCAGGACGTAATCATACTTCACGACATACCGTCATGAACCTTAAAATAAATAACTCCCTTCAGCATTCTTCTGAGTCTTTATTATGATCAAACAAAGAATATGCATTTAGAAATGTTCTATTTAGACAGCAGACGATAATCTTCGAGTACATATTATGTTTCCATTTATACTTTTCTTTCCTGCTTCCCCTCTTATAATATCAACCTCAGATGAAAGTCAACAAAGTTACAAGAGGAATTGCTTTTGAAGACACCCCCACCCCTTATATGAAAAAGCATCGCAGACGACTTCATCAAAGGCACTATAACAAAGTAAATATCGTTCAAGACGGGAGCAGCAGAAATGAAAACCGAGTATCTAAAACAGCCCGCCAAGCGCGTGCATACCCCTGAACTATATACTCTCCTACCCTCTATTACGAAAGTACTTTTTTTTCATTTTTGTTTTGCTTTGCCTTTCTATTCCATTCCTCTTCCCCCCAGCATTACGGATGCGTTGCCATGGCAATGGGGGTTGAAATCCTAGGTGGGAAATGCCAGCATTTATTAGTTTCCTGGAACTAAAACCAGGAACGAAGCTTGCTTTTTCCCAGGTAACAATGGATGCCGCTCGCTGAAGTTTTTGAAGTAAAAGGAGAACTCGTTTGCTTTCTGTGAAGATTCGAATGACAAAAGTTGTTCCGTTGCCAAAACGATTCGTGTTATCTTGTTCGTTTTTATACTTTCGACACCAGACGACTTTTTTTAGGTTGCTAATATTAAGCTGAAAGAAGATGCGATAAAAAATAAATAAAGTTTTTAAAAAAGAAACGCGAATTTAAGAGTTTAACTGATCAATTTTGGTTTGTCACTATCGTTTGCGTTTCCCCAGAATTACATTCGATATCGAATTTCGGTATCGAAATTGAATCATTTCAGCCATTTCTAAAATTATTTTTTGCTGTTTCAGTTCGCTTTTTTAATTAAATTTATAACCCACAAATTTTTGCATAAAATAAAATCGAAAATTTATCGAGAATTTATTTTTAGTACAAATTTAAATTTCGAGAAATAAAACTAAAGAAAATAAAGTGTAATTATTTTATATTTTCAAAAATAAATCTTTATTTATTTAATTACTATTCTATAATTACTATAAAGCATGGATTAGATAATTGTAAAACAATTATCTAATCTATGCCTTATGGCACTTTTTATTTATTATTACATAAATATTAAAAATTTAAAATTAAATTTCAGCAGCTACAAATTAAAAAAAATGAAACATTTTTATCAATATTAATTACAAAAATATTATTCATGAAGAAATTTATAGAAAAATATTTTTATAAATAAATTTGGAAATTATTCTTATTATGCAATTATACTTCTGTAGTTGCAAATTTAAAGAAAAATACGAAGTGTTTACTATCATTTCACTTTAACCAGATGAATTTCCTTTATTATTAATTACAACTGATTGTGTATTCTTATTTTTATCTATTAAATTACAACTAAGTTATAACAAACTTTGCTTAGAAAAAGCGTTTTCAAATAGCCAGCATAAAATTAGTAATTTTATAAAATTTAGAATTTTACACCGATTTTTCCTTTCATTTTACTTCCCTTCAAGACAATAAAAAATGAATTTAAAGTAAAAATTTGTTATTATCAAATCTTAGACTGCTTCAATATGTCTAACCATTAAAAATATTTTAAAATAAAACAGCTATCAAAACTTATTATGAAGCCTAAATATAATTCTTAAATTTATATTAAGAAATATCAAATTAAGATATATCTCTACAAGCACTGTTTTTATTGAATAAAAATTATGAAATATTTTATATTATACTCTGCATATAAAAATTTTCAATAATATATAATTCTCAAAACTTTCTCTGGATTCATTTGCTGGGTAAATGCATTTTAAATCATGTCTTTTTCTATTTAAATAACAAATACATTTTTAATAAAACCAGTTTTGCATTCAAAATGCTTACAATTCTTGTTATTTGCAATAAAATTTAATACCAAATAATTTATATAGCACTTTAACAAATGTTAAAACATGTTAATAATAAATAATTATTTCTATTTATCATTATTACCTGCATTAATATTTAACTTTATTCATACACCAATATATTAACACCTGTACTCAATCACAAGTACAATTACTTGTTACTAATATCGGTAAAATTTTGAAAGTCATAAAAACTTTTAGTTAATAAACGAAACAGAAATTACAGTGTTATTAAAGAAATGAGTCTAATACGAATTCATATAGAAAAACCTTAACATGAGCAATGAATATTTTAAAGGCAGGTATCAAGTTAAAATAATATCATGTTATTGAGAAAAGCCAGTGAGTGCATTCAGTGTTCCATTGGACATGTAATGGTCTTTTAAGTCATTAAACGCTGCAGTGAATCAATTTCGATAACGATATGATAGCGTGTTCAGTATCGATATGAATAGTTGTAAGTGTTGAGGATGCGTCAGACGAACTCTACGTAACATTCAGCGAAATGGGTTTGATTCTAATCAAATAAGTGAAAGATATGTGCTGTGTACCAGAATAATATATCGTCTTATTTCTGAGTCATGCAAACTGAAATAGATCGAATCAAATAATATATAATAATGACTGAAAATAGATAAAGAAAAAAAAAGTTTTTCAGCTCGAAAAGAACAATGTAATTTATTATTGATAAAAATTCAGCTTTTACATCATTAGCATTAGTCAAATTATTTGAATGTGCATGTAATTTTGTTTTGTGAAAATTGTTTACTATTTGGGAATCACTTTTATGTTTAAATATAAATGTGATTCACTAAACACGTCTTAACTCATGTAGCGGTTAAACTACTTGCTTGAAATTTTAAAATTCTAGAAGTGCTTTTAGGAAAATAAAAAATAACGATTTTTTACTTAAATTTTATGGATGATAATGCATTGAAAACTAATGATTGTGTTGTCCACGGAGTGAATTAAATTAATCAACGCATATATATAAACACGCGCATATTAGTTTTTAAGCAGGAATTAATTTGCTTGAGTGTAAAATATTTATTTAGCATAATTTTATGTTTTATTTATTTTCTTATTATTCCTTTTCATTTTTTTTATTTTAATTTGCACCAAAAGAGTATGTGCAAACTAGCAGCATTTAATTCACGCAGAATTTGTTGTGCATTTTGAAAAGCTTTTGCGCACCATTTTGGAAAATAATGGAGAAATAGAGTTTTTCTTTTCAATTAAAATTTTTTTAGTATCATTACTATTAATTTTATATGTTAAATTATTCGCCAAATGTATGTACATAATGTTAAATTTGTCTCATTTATTCAGGCCGTGTTGTTTCCAATTTGAAAGCATAGAAATAATTTTCTTTGTAACAATCTTACCTTACAAATATGCGTTATAGCAACCACATAATCTCAGAGGATTTTAGGACATCGGAATATTATGTAGTATGCGTGTGTCCTGACATAATAATATCCTCTGCATGAAGTCTGTTGCTAATATACGAAAGACAAAATATTGGGGAATTTTCTGAGGATTTCTAAAGACAATTCCTAAGACTCATTCTCTCTTTAACTTATGGTTAATATTTTGAGAATGCTTAGGTTTTTGTTGTTACTTATGGCACTTGGACAAGCCAAGCTCGTTATATGCCATTGGCTATTCGAATTTAAGAGCGTGTTTCGTTTAACCAGATCACCATGAAGGTGAAAGTACAACTTTGCGCTAGACTCCTCCGATAGATGGCATCATCAGAAGATCAATTTTTTAAATTTCGGTATTGATCTGAAGGAGGAAGGAGATTTTTTCAGACCATTATACTTATGGTAACTGCTCAACGACTGGCTACATAACTTTTGATTCTACAGATTTAACGAGCACGTACATCGCACGTACTCGGTGGGTCTTAGTTGGTATTGGGAATCGAATCCCACCCTTCCGTTAAAAGTTTGTATGAATTTCATAAAAATTTTAGATTTTTATTCCAATCACTTTTGAAATTTATTTTTCATTCATAAAGTCGCATTGTAGTAGTAAAAATTTGTATGAGTGTTATAGTTAATTCCATTTAAATGTAAAATATTTATTTTTTAATATTATTATGGCAACAAATCTATTCCATATTTTCTTAAGTCAATTTTGAAAATATTAGTTAGTGATTAAGGTTTCAAAAACAGCATTATGTAATAAACTTTAATTATTCTCATAATAAAATAAAAACCTTTTTACTTTGAAAATGATTTTGTGTGTAGCTAGTTTTGAAGAATTAATTTGTTATATATTATTATTAAAATCATTTATAGCTGCTTACATTTAAAACAATAACTAAATATTTTTTTACAAACAAATTATTACTATTTGCGGTAAAACATAAACTTCAGTTAATAGAAGACATAGACAGACAGAAAATGATTATGGCGGTCTATAATCATCTTCTGTCTGTCTATGTCTTAATAATCCCATAGAGCACTCTAGGCATCTTGTGGCATTTTAAGAAAACTTATGGACATCAGCAGTCTGTATATCGAAATCGTTTGCTGGTCCTAGAATGTACTTATTCGTACAATCCAAATTATATGAAAATCCAGAGCATTTTGATCCCTTTTGAACACCTACAGAGAGAGAATAACATGAAAAAGTTTGGACATTTTATGGATAAATCTTTATTCTTAAAATGACATTCCAAATACTATTTTCGAAAGAATTTTTGTTGTATAGACATATTAAATGTAGGTTTCGGCAGTTTCCTCTCTTACTATTTATAAGGCTAACTTAGCATAAAAATGATGAGGGCGTTTTTATAAAGCGGAAATATTGATTATTCGTCTGATAAACTAATTGTTTTTTTTTTTTTAAAGTATCTGTTGAAAATATGTTATTGATTAATAAACTATCTTAAAATACAATACTTTCTTATACTTGAAAGGCGAAATACAAAGTACATTTATTTCATACATGTCTTTATTGCGAATTCGTCTAGGAAAATATGTGAATAATATGTATGATTCTATAGGAATTATAAATATGCAAATTTGTATTGCAATTCGTATATTTAAGTTTAAAAGATACCATTATTTTAATTATATCTTACTATATATATTATTATTACTTTGATACAAAGATTATTTATGCATTAATGAAATTACTAATATTATAATTTATAATAAATTATTATGTTTCAAGTTAAGGTTAATATACGAATTTTTTTCAATGTAAATATGAAATTTGTGAAGCATTTTTTATCGAATACATAATACATACGTTCACTCTCTGTTTTATAGACGTTTCCATATATATCAAACTGAAAAATCCTATTCTTTTTTATTTAATTGGTGGGGCGTGAAAAATATGTTCTTTGTTCCCAATAAACTCTTTCTTTATCTGGCGATGTCAAGGTCGAACATTGTTGACGATTGCAGAAAGCGATAGAATACATTGCGTTTCATGGTCCAATATAACATTAACCTTGGGGCAGATGATATTTATTCTTTTGACCACTTGTAATTTTTTTATCGCGTTTTTAATGTTTAATGCATTATTCTTTTGATCTGTTTCACCTACCGAGTAATTAATGCACCCAGACCGTGAAAATCAATAGAGTGACATAAAAAAATGATTTAATAGAAACATTATTAAAGTAAACTCAGTTGCACAAAGAAAACTTTGAAGGTTACAGTGAAGAAATTGCGTCTTGACTGAAAGGCGACTTCATGAACTTGTTAGAAAAATGATGACATAATAGAATATAGTTTGAAAAACTAGGACACATTTATTAGTATGGACTAATAAATACTCAATTGTTTCAAAAGAGAGAAAAGCTAAAATAATAATTTCATAAGTTGTTATTATAATGTATCTAATGTTAACAATATCCAGTTATAAATTTGGGGAACTTAAATAATTTTTTTATTGTTGTATACACACAGAAACTTTTATAAGTAAAAGATTCGGTTATTTAGAGCAAAAATATGTATATTCTTTCATTAATATAAATATATATATTTCTCCTTAAGGAATTACTTTTATAAGTTATTGTTTGTTACGGCTAGAGTTTAATCTGGCTTTCAAAATTGATTCCTTATAATTTTACACTCTGTTTTGAAATAAATGTTTTAACAATGCTACAAAAATACAAACAAATCGTCAAACACAAATAACCATTTATTCTATATTCTAACTTATTATAGACTTAACTACTACTAGATTAGTAGGAATACAATGAATTCTATTTATGATAATCAGTTTTTGGAGTTTGATATCTCTTTTTTCTTTTTACACTCGCTTACACTATTCAAAAATAAGGATTGCCGTAACAAATGAGTAATTTAAACTTTCTGGTATTTTTAGATAATTTACAAATAACGCGAGAGAGAGAGAGAGAGAGAAAAAGAGAGACCTTTCTTAATGTATTTCAAAAATATAGGAAGAGCGTTATCTTTATTACTTTTCTCTAAACAGAAATTTTAAATAATATGAAGTTGTTTTATAAAAATTTCAATGTAATATATTCTTCAAGTTATAAAGATATTTGAGACAAAGTGTTTCGTACTAATGGCGTTTCATTGTATAATAGAATTTTGAACTAGTATTTTTTCCCCGAGGATGGGCACTTGGATGACGAACCTTATGCCTCAAAAAGGCCAGAAACTGTTACTCATTTGTCGTTACCCAGCAGGCCTTACTGATTTGTCGTTACCTGTGAACCAAGTTACGGAGGCGAGAAGCGTTGCCCGCACTATACCACCACAAACCCGTTTACAGGGTGGGTCACATTCATACATTATCACAGAAGAAAGGACAGAAAAAGAAAGTAACATCCATGCCCGCACCGGGATTCCAACCCGGGACCCACTGCACAGGAGACAGGAACGCTAACCACTTAGCCATCGGTCGTCTAATTAATTAATTATCCATCCATCCATACGTCTATCCATCTATCTTTATATATATATATATATATATATATATATATATATGTAAAGATAGATAAAGCATGAAAAATATTAAAATCAGAAATATGAAATTGGAAAGGAATATTATTATAGTTTAGTTGAACTATTAGGCGTTTAATTTGTTTTTTAGTAGATTCAAAGTTTTTACAGATATTATAAATACGATTTTCATTAATTATAACGTTTCTGTATATTTTTAAAGAAATATTTGAGTTCCAGAAAATTAACTTATTAACATGAAAATTAAATTGATTTGTTTTGTCAAATAAGTAGTATAATTATCAATAGTGATAAATAAATCCAAAAACTCTCTGTTTTAGTATCAAATAATTGGATTTATTTATCACTATTGATAAAAATCTGATTCTTTTAGAAAAATGTAATATTCAATCATAAATCAAGCTTTTACAATATTTAAAATTAAAATAAAAGCTTTATCATTTTAACACCCTTCATAAGCATTAGTTTTTGTTACAGAAATTTATGAACAATAAAAACGCGGCATGTATATTTATTACATATTTACTGTTCTAGATATATTTTACTACTTTTTGTGGTTTTTAGTCCTTGCAAGTGTTGATTCGATTTTGGTAGATAAGTTGAATAAATGTAAATTCAATTTAATGCATGGTATTACAGCAAATTCCTTCAATAAAGTTATCAAGTCTGTTGTACATCAAGTCATAAATTTACCTGAACATAAAATAAAAAATCAAATTCCCTAACAACAGGCAAGTCAAACAACGGGAACAAAAGAGGAGGAAATTAAAAAATATAAGGCGCAATCCCTCCTCTTTTTTTACCATTTTTTTTACTTTCTTTCTCCTAACACTTTAACGCTTTTATTTAAAAATTCATGTTTTATTAAAGGGATAAAGTCTGCAGAATAACAGCAAATCTCTCCCTCCTTTTTGCTCAGGCACAGATGTGTGCGTTGAAGGGTTAAAAATAAACGACGTCAGAAGTATTCTTTTATGCTGCTTCCCTGCACAATTCCCTTTTTTGTTTGTTTTTTTTCCCTAAAAGAGGGGAAAAGCTCTTCCGAAGCAGGAGGATGAGTCAGGAGGAAAATTCCTAGTTCTGTTTACTTATTCGTTATGATGCGAAGCGCTCCGAAATTAAACTGAATTCTCTTTTGTTTCCATAAACAATTTAAAAGAAGAAGTAAATGAGAATAAAAGGTAAAATACGCACGTGGAATTAGGCGCTCGCGCGCTAATTTGTTTCGCGCCCTCCGGGCGGAATCGATTGGACGCCCTCGAGAACGCATTAAAAAACGATATCGTTTGCTCAAAGCGATGCAGAAGTGCATTCTGGGAAATAATGCTTTTGTTGTGTTCATTGTTGCAGCAGCGAACTCGAAAAGAAGCCATTATTGGAAAATGGTAACAAAAATGATATGTTGCAGAAATGGTTCTGCTTTTTTCGTTGGCAGCAATGAACAAAATAAGAAAATATAAAAATAGGAAACAAAAATAATTACAAAATTTTATTTTTGTAATGGAACTTTAATTTTCATTTACGCCATTAAAGGGAAAAAAAAAACATTTTTCTGTTTAATGTTCTAAGTAGAGTCGTGATTGGTTAAATATATTCAACGTTTCAATATATCACAAGTGTAAAAGACCTGAGATTGTTAAAGATAAAATTTTAGAAGAAATCGTTTTGAAAAATATGATTATAGGAAAGACATGATAGGAATCTATTTCTACGATTGGTACAGGTATTTTAAAAATCGATGTACATTATATTAAAGTGTAAAATTAAAAATTAATTTTTGACAGTTGGATTAGCTATACTGTCATCAATATAATGATGTTGAACATAAAAGTCTTTATCAGCAATTCACAGAAAAATAAAACAAAAAATCCTTAAAAATATATCTATTGAAAGTTTATTGTTCGATAATAATAAAGCAGAACAAATTTACTATAATTCTAATGCATATCTAGAAAACTTTTTCATTAATATTACGAATTTATTACTTCCAAAGTTTTTCAAAACAACAAAATTTTGTTGCCGTTTCAGAATCTAAAGGTGTGTAATATTTTCCCTTGCTCCAGTATCTTGTATTTGGATTATATAAATTTTGGTTTAATATTTTATATTTATAATAAACAGCACCAATACACGATACTTATGATAATCATAAGTAAAAATGAATGATTTTTAAAGTTTCGAAAAGCATCCATATTTTTAATGAAGTCCAAATCAAGAATTCAAAATATATGTTTAATTATTTAATATACTATATGAAGACTACTATATTATTTGATTTTACTATTTGCAGTGCTAACTGTTGTTGTTGTCGTGTGCCAGCTAGGCTGGCAATATAGGGAGCGCTGCTCCACTTTTCCAACAGAACCATATTTAGGTGTAGAGTCCGACTTCCTCAGTACACACATATAAGGGACCCCTTTATAGGGTACGCAACCATTCACAACCCATTCATACAAGGAAAGAAAACATAGAGAGAATAACTCGAACTGGTATTCGAACTCAGCACCTTCCTATCTGCTGTCAGGCACACTGACTACAAGACGAAATAGGCGGCTGCAGTGCCGACTCACAATATTAATTAAAATCAAACTTTATAAAACTTACTATTTTATTGAAGTTACTGACAGAGAATTTCTTTTTGAGAATATAACCTACCCCGCATCAAAAATAAAATTAATTAATGAATGATATATTATTTCGTTAATTAATTATTTAATTATTTGAAAAATTTTCGTTACCACAGTTTTTGCTTTTAACGGCAAATTTAATTTTCATTATATATGTTAATTTCTATGTTAAGTTATACTTCTATAAAAACTAAAAGCTTTTGTATTCACTTTTTAATTTCGATTAATGTTGCAAAAGTATTATATATTTTATTCTTTATTAATAAAGAAAATGATTAAAAAATAAAAATTTATTTGAAATATTATAATATTTATTAAATTATTTCTTCAGATTTCTTCTTAACATATTTTAAAAGTATGTATTCAGACACCTATCTT
The DNA here is from genome assembly GCA_030067965.1 of Latrodectus elegans. Classification (NCBI taxonomy): domain Eukaryota; kingdom Metazoa; phylum Arthropoda; class Arachnida; order Araneae; family Theridiidae; genus Latrodectus; species Latrodectus elegans. Next base: position 86,514,373 of record CM057811.1, read on the forward strand.
TAAAATATGTTAGGAGTTTTAGTACTACAAATAAAGTTTAAATTACTTTAAAATGAAATGCAATATTGTAGGTTTGTGTAATATTAGTATTACATTTACATGGGCGATGCAATGATTTTATTTGTTGATCATGTGCGCGCAGAGCATTGTTTGAGAAATATATAGACTTTGTCTATGGCTATTTAAGTCTCAAATAAAACTAATGGTCGCTGTCTTTAGGTGTTGTCAGATAAATTCAACATGGAAACCAGGTTTTCATTTATACATTAAAGTGTTAGTTTAAATTTTTGTAATTCTTTCAAATACAAATAACTTTGACTGTTTCGTTTGTAAATAATGATATTAAATCTTTAACTATATAATTCTTTGCGTATTTTTCAACAGTTGAATATTAATTATATTAATTATACAAAGAATTGTTACATTTTTATATTTTTGAGAAAATTGTATATTAAAATAATATTTATTTAAATACCTTTAATTTATATTTATATAAATATTATGATATACCTAGCTTTTCACAACATACAAAGTTCTAAAGATTAATTTAATTTATCAAAGTGAATTTTATTTATTTCTTTTCTCTTTCTAGCAAAAAGTTAATTAGTTTTTTAAAAAAGAAAGGTTATTTTAAAATATGAATAATTAATACTAATGCGATTCCTTTTGTAAAAATTAGAAATCTGTTGAAAAAGGAAACATTAAATTCTTCCCAAATAAGAAAAAATCTATTCTAAAGCTAATTTAAAACGATTTTATAGTATTTTATACCTTGATCTCCAAAAAATCATAACAAAAACCAACTAAAATTTATCAATTCTTTATTTTTCACTGTGAGTATATTCTTAAATTCATAGTTTCTTTATTATCACACATAAATGCTTTTACAGGTGTGTTTGTAAAATGTTGTTTTGTAAAGATAACATTTTGCATTGAAATGAATTAATTCAGGAGTATTACAAAAATTTTTTAAAAAATGTAGAACAAAAATGTTTATTTAAATTAAAATTTAAAAGTAAAAAAATATATTTTTTAAAATTTATTTTTTTTAAAAAAAATCCTGTATTCTTCTTAATTATTCAAATGAAAAATTTCATTGAGAAACTTTTGAAAAAAAAAAGTGCGATTGAAGTGAAATGAAAGGAAGATGTAATGAAACACAATCTATTCGACGTAAGGAAATATTCGATGCAAAACGCATTTTCCAAACGGTCGTTACGTAGTTTCTGTTAGACATTCAATAATTTATTTTCTCTGATGCAGCGCACGAATTTCCTTCGTTATTTTCACCGCTGCAAATCCCATACACTTACAGAATACTAATGCATCGCTTGCCTCAAAAATATTAAAGCTCATGGGTAATTCATACTCGAATACTGATAATTTGATAAACTGATGTCAGTAGCTTCTTGGGGGTGATGTAAAAAGCTTCACAGTTTCATTTAAAATCGTTTTGCTTTTAAAAAAGGATCGCTTGAATTTTTAATGAAATTAGTAAATACAAATTTATATTTTAAATTGTTAGCTTTTTTCTAAATTTCTAAAAAGAAATTGAAATTATGTAGACTTTTTTGTATTATTCTTCACCAAGAGTAAAAATAAGAATAATACATTTGAAAGTGATTATTGTATTAGGTGATGAATCGTATATTTTACATTTATTTTTTAAAAGAGGCTTGACATTAAAAAAAAGAAAAATTGTAGCTTCATTTTTTTGAACATGAAAAAAATTTCTATGACAAATTGATCATACGATACATGACCAGTTCTTAATTAATTATTTGCATTAAAATTCAAATGCTTATATCTTTTTAATAGCACAAAAACTTAATCACGGATTTTTTTAATCATATTTTAATTATATTAAACTTCAGTTTATAATTAATATATTGTAATCGTAATCAATTAGATATTTATTTGTTGCTGATTTTTTCTTGCATTGGACATGTCCTGATTAATTTCCGGTAAAAATGTATAAAAAAAGTTTTCAATTCAAATTGCTATGTTTTTTTTTTGTTTTGTTATTTTATGTCAAAAGAATCATTTAATTAAAGCAAACATTCAATTAAAGAATTGTCTAATTAAAAATTTTCAATAGTAATATAATCAGTAATAAGAGCTGAAGTGAATAGATTAGTGAGTAAATAATAGAAAGCCCATTTGGAATTATCATGGTTGTAGATTCAATAAGCGCCAATATTAAACAATATAGGTATATATTGTGTTTCTGTTTACTGCATACGCATAATTTTGTATTTCTTCCACAAGAATTTCTTTTTGTTTCATTAAATTTTGTTAATTAATTTTGCATTTTAAGATTTTTTGTGTTTTTTTCTTTGCAACATGTAGATAGGACCCACTATCTTATGAAAATATTACTCGTAAGGCAATACGTTTGGAATGGTCAAATTATCTCAAAAATATTTCCCGCATTAGTCCATAAAATTTGCAATTTTAGATATCAACCATATAAACACTGTCATTGTCTTCGAAGATTTTGAGCGTAAAATTTATTGCTTTTGAGTGTAATCAAAGCTTTTCTGACTTTAATCAGCTAAATTTGTACTTCAAATTACCAACTGTAAAAACTCTATGATTAATTTACAAGTTTTTGAGGGCCATCAAACATTTTCAGACAATAACCAATCAAGTTAAGTTTTTGAATAACGTACAATAAATGCATTATCATTAATTTCGAATTTTTCATTAAATAAAATTAATTTTTTATGAGAGCAGTGAAAATTTGTTTGATAAAATTTTGACGTTAGATACAAGCTTATTTCATTTTAACAGTTCTCGAGATTTTTTATCTAATGGTTGTTGTCACAGACTACTTCTAAACATGAAAAAGAACCAATGGGATCTTCTAAAGCAGAAATGGATCTAAAAAAATAAATATCACAACAAAAAAGTTTATAAAACAGTAAGAAATGCAAAACAATGAATCAATATATAAAATCATTCCAACGATTTTTCTTAGATATATCTTTTCGTAGAAAAGTAAATACAACAATTTTTTCATGTATTAATCTCAAGAAAATTGGCAATTTTAAAACATGAAAAATCACATCTCCTGTTTTAAGATTTAAAAATGATTAACATCTAAGAGTATTTAAAGAAATACAAAGTTTTCAGCATTGTGAAACATGATACATCAAAATAAGTAATATTTTATAGTAAATTTTAATTTAAAAATTAATTTTCTTAGATTTACAATTGATTTTTGTTAAAACAAACTGGAGTTTACACAAAGAGAGGTGTATAAATAGTGGTGTTATATAAAATTTAAAAGAATGTACACATAAAAAGTAAAATAAAAATAAAATATTTTGAAGTAAAAAAAATGAATACCAACTAAAAGAAGAAAAATATGCTGCATGCATATTCAAACACCCACTTTCATTTCATTTGTAAAATGTACTAACAAATGTTTTTACAAAAAAAAAAAAAAAAAAAAAAAAAAAAAAAAAATAAAAAGTAAAAAAATTGTCAGAAAATTAAATGATAAAGAGCTGAATACTGTGCCTTCAGATCCTATGTGGGTATTGGCCTACAGTACCCACCTCAGTTTTCGTTACCGAGAGGCCCTGTGGTGCGAAGCATACGTCCCAATTTGATAATGAGCCCACCCGAAATTCCTAGTGTTCAGTTCCCACGCGTATTTGGTACTTAGTTTATATATCCACCGAAGGGGTGAAAGGCTAAGTCATACATTCCCAGACCGAGGATCGAACCTATGCATGGGGAGTGTGTAACACTTACACTAAGCCACCGAGCATCTTCAAAAATTAAATAATACTTAAATGCATTATTGTGTTATTATATATATATATATATATATATATATATATATATATATATATATATATATATATATATATATATATATATATATATATATATATATATATATATATATATATATATATATATATATATATATATATATATATATATATATATATATATATATATATATATATATATATATATATATATATATATATATATATATATATATATATATATATATATATATATATATATATATATATATATATATATATATATATATATATATATATATATATATATATATATATATATATATATATATATATATATATATATATATATATATATATATTATATATATATATATTATATATATATATATATATATATATATATATATATATATATATATATATATTTAAATATATATATATAGTATTTTCTGTTTCACTTAAACATAAGAAAAAAATTTCTGACATTTACACAATTCTTATTTTCTTATTTATTTAAAATTTAGTCTTTAGTCCGCATTAAACAATTAAATGGAACTTAAATTTAAATTTCATATTTTTTTTACACATAAAAAAAGAATTCATCAACATTAAAGTGAAATTCGTATTCAGTGAATGTTATTTTGAAAATCTGACTACATCTGTTAGGTCATTTACTTAAAAACCTTTTTATTGGAAATTGGAATTAATCTAGAGAACAAAATATTTTTTAAATTATTTTTAATATTTTCCTCAAGTAAAGCTTTTAATTGAAATTAATTCTACTTAAAATAAATTATAAACTCCATCTAAACTTTACTAATTTAAATAAATTCTTAGTGAACGTAATCATTTTAAGCAAACAAACATATCTTCGTTGAAATAAAAGAATCGGTAGTTTTTTTTTTAAATCGAAATGTAAGCTTCATAAAAGTGCTTATGAAAATACACATGGGTACAGGAACTATGAAATAACTGGTCGAAAACATTACATATATCTATATCTATCTATCTATATTCATATATATATATATATATATATATATATATATATATATATATATATATATATATATATATATATATATATATATATATAATTTGATTAGTTATTGCAAATACAAGAAATCATGTTTTTAATAATTAAAAGAACTACTCAGAAACTATTGTTATTCTTGAATAAATGTTTGGAAAACCTTGCAGATTTATTTGATGAAACCCTTTTTGATTATTTTACTCACTGGGGTTTCCATTAAGAAAGCTATTTATTTTTTGACGTTAATATAAAAAAAACTCTATTACAGCGTATGAAACATAAAAAGGGAAAATGAATGTGTGTACAAAAAGGAGAGTATTAAGCATATAAATAAGCATTATTTTAAGCAATAATTTAAAGAAATTATAGTAATATTCGATTTGCATACGTATTGGAGTGGTTTTTAACATTTCAGTAACTTCTTTTTAAACCACTTTTGATATTCTACAACACTTTTATTAGTAAGGGAGCAGCCAGCTCACGTGTCGACTTAATCATTTGATCTACGAGCAAAATTAATAATTGCAATAAGCACAATAGTTGAGTTTATAGCAATCTATTGTGCTTAGTGTCTTCGAATGATACATAAAGGAACTAGAAATATATTTGATTGACTTAACTTTATTTATATATTTTTAATTGATTAATAAATTGCACACTTTTTACAGTTTCCGTTTTTTAATAATTTACATAATTAAATTATTATTTTAACGGTATTGAGGTAGAATTTCTTCGTAAATATTACTTTAATAACACTGTATAATTTATAAATATTATATAGACATATTTTAATATTTTGATAATATTTTACACCTAAAACAATTAAGTAATTAAAAATATTACTTGATTTTAGGTATAAAATCTTAATGTATTTTTCTGTCACAAATTTAGCACTAACTATTAATTGAGAATTAATACGAAGCTTGAATTTTGGATAAATCTAAAAATGATATTTCTTAGTAAAAAAAATTAAAACAAAAATTTACTATAAAATAAATTAAAAATGGAGCTTATGTTAGATTTTTATTAATTAATTTGTTAATATACTCTATTTATAATTTTCAAGATAATTAATGTTAAAATATTGTCAGAACTTTTAACAAGGTAATGATATCACTGCATTTAAAAACATTGAAATTAAAATATTTGAACTAATATAGTTAAAACTTAATTTGTGAAATAGATATTTATTTATTTTTAATTTATCAGGCTCTTCATTCTCTTAAAATGAAAAAAGCATTTAATTTTAATTAAATAAGTTTTCTTTTAATCTATTTTATTTTATAAACATCTGTTTCTTTTTAAAATTGTCTTTTAACTCCAAGATTCTTTTAGAATGATTTGGAAAGCATTTTTCAAAATCAGAATAGAAAAAAACCTGTGTAGTTACAATTTTTTTCATCAAAATTGAATTGTATCAATTTCATAATGATTTTATTCATTATTAATGTCAAAAAAATCACTTCTATTAAAATATTAAAAAAATAAATTTTAATTTGACTTAAATCTATATCCTAATCTTTTTTGGAAAAAAATCAAAACATATTAAATGTATTTTGCATAAAAAAAAAGAATTTAAAAATACAGATTCCTCCTTTTTGAACTTATTTTTTAAATTATTTTGATGAATTAATAATTTTTAATTTTATGATTGATTTTACATTTAAATTAAAGATTTCTCGAAGCAGCTAGATGATAAATTAAAACTTTTTCTTCCATTGATCGATTAAAAATGAAAATGATTATATAGATTTATAAAAAATTCTTGAAGAAGTTCCTTGGGAAACTGAAAATGCTCAACAATCTTATCACTTTCATGAAAATATCTTGAAGTAAATATTGAATCAAATTTATATGAAGTTCAAGGCTTTACATTGATTCGTATAAGATTTTGTTTTTAATTTGAAAGGTGGAACATCTTAAAAATTAAATTGAAGAAAATACAATTCATTTTGACATTTTAAATAATTTCCCTTATGTTTCAACAATGTTATTATATATTTTAATTATATTTTTACTCTTTTTAGCCTCTTACATTTCTGCATCCATTTGACAGTAAGAATTTGCCTGTGGTCTCACTAGGGCTGATGCCCTGTCCACTTCAAAGATGGCAAAGGTTTCGCTAGCTGATGGTACCGTCTCTGCTTCAACCTAGACATTAAGGTCATCTTTTTCGGCACTTTCAATTAGTTTACCATCACTAGCATTTTGAAATATAAGGTCTCACTCATAATCCATTCTCGTAAATCATTAGTACCAGTATCCAGGAACTTTCAAAAGAATGTTTTTGAATTCTTCAAGGCTCACGTCAGTCTCATCAATTCTTCCTTCTCTTTCCTTTCCTTTTTTGGAGCTTTTCCCTTTCTTCTTGAAATATAAGGTCTCACTAATAATCCATTCTCGTAAATCATTAGTACCAGCATCCAGGAACTTTCAAAAGAATATTTTTGAATTCTTCATGGCTCACGTCAGTCTCATCAATTCTTCCTTCTCTTTCCTTTCCTTTTTTGGAGTTTTTCCCTTTTTTATTGAAATATAAGGTCTCACTTTTAATCCATTCTCGTAAATCATTAGTACCAGCATCCGGGAACTTTCAAAAGAATGTTTTAGAATTCTTTAAAGCTCACGTCAGTCTCACCAATTCTTCATTCTCTTTCCTTTCCTTTTTTGGAGCTTTTCCCTTTCTTCTTGAAATATAAGGTCTCACTCATAATCCATTCTCGTAAATCATTAGTACCAGCATCCAGGAACTTTCAAAAGAATGTTTTTGAATTCTTCAAGGCTCACGTCAGCCTCACCAATTCTTTCTTCTCCTTCCTTTCCTTTTTTGGAGCTTTTCCCTTTCTTCTTGAAATATAAGGTCTCACTCATAATCCATTCTCGTAAATCATTAGTATCAGCATCCAGGAACTTTCAAAAGAATGTTTTTGAATTCTTCAAGGCTCACGTCAGTCTCACCAATTCTTCCTTCTCTTTCCTTTCCTTTTTTTGGAGCTTTTCCCTTTCTTCTTGAAATATAGGGTCTCATTCATAATCCATTCTCGTAAATCATTAGTACCAGCATCCAGGAACTTTCAAAAGAATGTTTTTGAATTCTTCAAGGCTCACGTCAGTCTCACCAATTCTTCCTTATCTTTCCTTTCCTTTTTGGAGCTTTTCCTTTCTTCTTGAAATATAGGGTCTCATTCATAATCCATTCTCGTAAATCATTAGTACCAGCATCCAGGAACTTTCAAAAGAATGTTTTTGAATTCTTCAAGGCTCACGTCAGTCTCACCAATTCTTCCTTCTCTTTCCTTTCCTTTTTTGGAGCTTTTCCCTTTCTTCTTGAAATATAAGGTCTCACTCATAATCCATTCTCGTAAATCATTAGTACCAGCATCCAGGAACTTTCAAAAGAATGTTTTTGAATTCTTCAAGGCTCACGTCAGCCTCACCAATTCTTCCTTCTCTTTCCTTTCCTTTTTTGGAGCTTTTCCCTTTCTTCTTCTGTCTCATTTGTTTTATGAAATACTGAAAGCGATTTGGATAGTCATCGATTACGATAAAGGGAATTAGTGCAACTGTAGTTCTATTGTTATATAAATTCACCTTATATTTTCTTCTTCTTCTTCTTTGAAGAATAGTTCCGCCCAAAGTATAGCTGGAAAATATTTACTGTAATCGGAGATCATTAACTCATTTTTTTGCATGAAAAAGACATTCCTGCATTAAATCAAAGAGGTGAGTTATCTGTAATCAGTTTTATGCAGGGTAGCCCACCACCATCCGATGCCAATCCACTGAAGCAATTCCTTTTTAGATCTTTAGTCAATTCAGGTCGCATGGCCTCCATAATCACCTGACCAAACACCGACTTTCAGTATGGTTTTGTTTATTCGAAACACATGTACTACTCATCTTCTTTAACATGGTCATAACTTAAACATTCTGCTTGTCATGAAATTCCTGCAATTCATTACGATTTTTTTTGTAATGTCGTAAAATGTATTACACAGTGGTCATCTTTAGCAAATTGTTATCACATGAATCGAATATATTGTTGTCCTATTTATTGTATTCCACACCCTTTCCTGGAGACTTTTCTTAAGTCATCTTTTTTTTTTGTTTCTTAATAAAATCTGTTTTTTTTGTTTGCAAAAAGGTACATTTTTATCATTAATCCTTACCTTCTTACATATTTTTAAAGTTTTAACAAAACTTTGGATCATTCACTACACATATTATCAAAAACAAAATGAAGTAGCATTGAATGTATTGCCTTCAAAATAGCATTTGAAAAAGTGTGCATAACTCAGAATCCCTTGCATTACTGACCACTGTTACTAAAGTTGTTGACTGTTATATTATGAGCATCATTCTAAATAACAGATAAAATCACACGCAATTGCGAACTGCTTATCTATCATCAAATAAATTTGAATTTCCAATATCGTGGCTCATTGTTTGAAGAAAAGTTTTTCGCAGAAGCTTGCTTTTGCCTCCAAATTGCATTTTTTAACTTTCCAAAATTGAAGAAAAATTTCCCTATTCTTAACTATTCTCTTTTTAGGAAATTACATTTTATAAATTAGAAGTAAACTTGTGCTACTTCCGACGCCATTCTTTTTAAACTTCATATTTGACACACATTGGGGATAACGTAACAGTCCAAAATTGTTGTACTGCATTTAATATCTTCCGCATAATTGTTTTCCGTGAGGAGTATTCGCAAACGGTGGAACATATTCATGTGTCAGATGAATTAAAACCCTGAAAACTCCCAAGCTCCCACACCGACAACAGTGCATGCAGAAGGCAAAAGCCTAACGTCTGAGAATTGTTGTGTTCAACAGGTAATGGGATAGAACTCAGAGCTTTTCTCTCTGATGAATGATACTCTGGTGTATACTATACTCTACCACTAGGCACGACTGAAAATAAGCATCTGCTTATAAAGTTTCAACTACTTTTAAATATTACTTAAATTTCATATTCCTTCCAGATATAAAGGGGAGGGTCTAATTTCTTGTTCCCATTTAAGCATTAAGTCGTGCACAGACTTAACAAACACATCGTACAATTCTTCTCGCCCACTATTCAAGTTTACAATGCAGAGGTTATTTAGCTATTTATGTCCATATTGTCTAAAACACCACTTTTGACCATAAGGATCATATACCCTTATACAGTATGGACATATAACCCTTTTGACTCTTCACCACCGAGGAACTTTCTTCAGTGGTAAGGAGGCATAGACAGAAAAATGTGCTTTTTTTTGCATTAAAATTTAATACCATTCTTCTCCCAAATTTATTTTCAAGTATTTACGAGATAAATTCCTATCCCAGAAATTTTTAAATATTGATTGGACAATTTTGATGCATTTATACGATTAAATGTTGTTGTTGTCGTCTTGTGCCAGCCAGGCTGGCATCATGGGCTGTGCTGCTGCACTTTTCGAACTGAACCGTAATTTGGTGTGGAGTCCAACTTCCTCAGTACACACATGCCATAGGAACCCATTTATAGAGTAGGCCACCATTCACAACCCATTATTACAAGGAAAGGACAAACATAGGATAAATTGAGACAAAAAGTACATCCATCACCGAAATGGGATTCAAACCCAGGACCTCCCTATCAGCAGTCAGACAATCTGAGCACTAGACAAGGTGGGCGGCATACGATTAAATATAAATATCTTTTGGTTTCATTTGTTTTTAAGAAATTTAACTTATTTAACTCAATTTATAAGTTAAAAGGTGCATATAAGAATGATATTTTGGATACTACTTTACTTGACTTTGTAAGACGATATACTAAATATCAAAAATATTAAAAAAAAATATCTAAAAATTAGATCTTATTCAAAATTGTTATGCTTTAAAAACTGGAATTTTAATTGTGTATAATACCTTAAAATATTTTGGATGAAAGATGTATAAAATTTGTGAAAACGCAAAAATATATACTGTTTTATACCATAAAAAAAGTTCCAAAAATTAATAGAATTATTAAATTATTGTTATATGTATTGATGTTAAGCAGTTTCCTCAAAGGAACATCTTGAGGCATTTAGCGTAGATATTTTTCGCTAAAAAAGCATTCTTCATTTTCAATAAATAGTGAATTATATACAAAATTATTCATGATTAATAATTTAAAGGAGTTTTCGATAGAAGCAAATTCTTTTTTTTAGTGTTCTATTTCAAAGGAAAACAAATTAAGACTCACTAAAAAAAATGATAAAATTGACATTTGTGAACTATTTTTGATCCCAAACATTCATAATAATTGCTAAGATAGTCATTATTTTTTCCAGGAATACAGTACTACATATCAAACAGTATTTGAAAATAATGAGAAAAAATGGAAAAGTGAACATTTTTATCAATGCTCTTTTAATCAAAAAAATGTCATTACAGCACATGATGCCAATACAATGAAATATACCTATATCACCTGACATATATGGATGTATCAGGTGACACCAGTCAGGATGACATCTACGAATATATCAAGATTATCTGACATAAGTATGCATTATGATAACAAAAAATTGCATGCATTTTTCTTATCCCACTCGGGTCTTCAACATTTCTACTATGAGTTGTCAAGTAAACCAATGTGATGGTCAAGCACAAAAAGAATTAACATTAGCGCCAGTAGAGTTGTATTCGAGAAACTTTAAAACAATGTGGCAATGCTTGAGGTGATCACCATTCATATCCCCCTGGTGGTGCAGAAAGCAACAAACCAAGACCTTGACTCCAAAAAGATGCTAATATTTCTACAAATAGTCATGTTTAGGAAGCAAACGAAAGCAAGCAATTCCAACACATCGAAACAGGGAACTGTGGACTTAACAACTATATTGAAAAATGGAAATGTATCCTTAATTGCAGATCATGAATTAAGCAATCATTTCAAACAAAAAACTTATATTTTGATTAATTTTGCAATATTTTAGATTTTATTCCAGTAAAGATTTACTGTTATAATATCGATAGTTTGTGCATTCACGGAATTAAAAGTTCGCGAATTTATGTCTAAATTTTGAATCAGCCTGTTTGCTGCTCTTTTCACTTTTCTTTTTCAATATAATGACTCATTTGTCAGGGAATTGCAATTTAAAGCAAATTTAGAATCAATACAAATATCTAATTAGGAAATAGGAATCGAATGCCTGAATATTTCAATTGAAAAAAATAATCAATCCATTACCAAACCGGAAAAACATTTTGGTTTTGTTTGTTTATGGATCAATGGTCGTTTTTTGCATATCAGAGTCAATTGGACAACATTTTAAAAGAAATCAGAAATAAAAGTTATACTTTAGATGGTATTAGGGGAAAAGATCTTATAAAGTATTGATGAATAAACAAATCAAAAACTGTCCCTTTCTCAGAGAATGAATGTTTATTCAGATTTTTTTTTAAAAAATTAAAGCATATCTATTCTATGTAAATTCGCAAAATGTATATCAAGCAACAGAGAGAAAGTGTAAGATGAAAAGAATTTTCTCGTATATTATCCTCAGAAAAAGAGCCACAAAATTCCAAAAAATCGTGAATAATTTTTTGTAGAATTTTTCAAGGCCTCATGGGGAAATAAAAAAAGAACATCTTTCCACTATTTTTACCATTCAATATATTAGCGACAGAAGAAAGAATGTCATTACAGCTGTTGCCTTTGCAAAGATTAAAAAAAATTAAACTAAATAAACGACAAAAAATATGCTCACACTACACGGTTAACAGTTATCGAACTTCGCCGTTAGGCCACTGTCACCAACTTTGTAATCAGAGAGAATCTTCGCTATCCGGTCATCCACGTATTTAGGTCATCGTCTGCATTCACTGGGTGAAGGCCAAACGATTCTTTTTTTATTTTTACAGCTCAACTCCTCCCACAGAGAAAGGCTCGTTGCGTCTGACTGCCCTTGGGGAAGAGGCCCCACTTAGGGTTGAAACTCCGGTATCTTCTGCTTCCCACTTCATTTAGAAAACCGCGGGATGGCTAAAAATGCTTCTTTGGAGGCGTTTTTTTTTTATTTTAGTCATAGGGAAAAATGACACGTGACATAGGGATTTTTCTTTAGGAACAAAGAACTGGATAGGGATTTTTTTTCCTGACCAAATAGTCACGTAATTTTTATCTTAAATGTGCAAGGAATTTCATATTCTGGCATCGTTCAGTAGATTATTATCCTGTCGTATTAAATAATTTTCGCGCTATAAATTTTCGAAGTCATTTTATTTATTTTTTTAAGTCACAGAAGAGTTAATATTCTATTATTGATGGCAGTTTTTTCAAACGACTTTCGCAGCTTTGGTAATTCCCATTAATATTTCCCAAAATGATTAAAATGAACGTGCTCTTGTCTCAATTTTCCCACAGGAACAAACTGCCAAATTTAACATTAAGTTCATTGGCCTTAACGTCTCTTTTTCTTTTATGACCGTTACTATGAAAATGTTGGTGTTTTGAAAAAAAAGATACTGATTGGTGATGTTATATGCCAATGACATCACCAATCAGTATCTTTTTTATCAGTATCTAAAAGTTTTTTGTATGATTAAAACAATTAGTGACAGATTAAAAGGAATATTATTTCAATGTTGTAACTAAATGAAAATTAAATACATTAAAGAAACTACATTTTATACGCAGGGAATCTTAAATGAAGATAAATAATTTCATGCTGCTTTCATAAACTTCGACATTTAAATATTCTTTACGTTAAGTTAATTTTAAAATTTTACATTCAAAATGTAAGACTTGTATATTATTTTTTGAGAGAATCTCAGAGTCCCTTTCCATTCTACAAAAATTAAATTGCTATTTAGAATCCTAAAATTGGAAAAAAAAAAAATCCACGACTTTTCATGTGTTTTAAAAAATTTTTTTTGGTTTAGAAAAATACTTTTTTTATTTATTAAGTTATTTTTTATATTTTATTGAGAAACTGAATTTTTTTAAATTTAATGTCATTAAAATCTGATGAAATAATCTCAATAAATGTCTAAAATGCTATTTTATTAAAAATTAAAGAATTATGAGTTTTATTTAGTAGAAAATTTAATTATTTCTAAAATGGAACTAAAAATTATGATACCCAGTGAAAACTATAGGATATATCTTGTAGTATACCATATTTCTTGTTAAAACTATTTTTTTATTTTTTATATAGGGTTTCCAAATTTATTACATAAAGGTTGACAATGGTTTACGCTAATTTGTAATTATAATATAATACTTAGTTGTTTTGTTCAAGAGCTCAGTTCTAACTAATGGTGTTCTTTACTGTTAGTAGTGATTTAGACTTAACTTAAATTGTAACACTCTGCCGAATCAGTCTAAGTAAGTAAAAAGTGGCCAGAGAGTGAGTAATAAACCTAATTTTATATAAATGCGTTGTAATACTATAGTACTCTCTAATTTAATAAAATGATAAAATATTTAATAACTTATCATCTTCATAACCTATCCTTAATCTAAAAGACAATTAAAATCAACAGGGAAAGGAATATAAATGCAAGTCACCAAATTATACTTTGTTATGTGAATGGAGTGCTCTCATCTGGAAATAAACTGTCACATCCTCAATTTAAGAGTTCCGATCAAAAATATATATGTCGCGAGTTCTTTTATACGCCAAATGAACTCTTTAAGAACTATTCTTTTTTTTCTCACCATCGTTATAAGGTCTCTAAAATAAGTTGTCCTTGGTTCGTTATTGTGAATCACCCACGTGGGACGAAATACGTGAAACACGTGGAGCTGCCTCTTCACTTCAGTTACTTTTCGTCCAGTTGGGCAAACAATGAACGATTGAAATCGTTTGCTTTTTTTTTCGTGCAGTTATGGAACACGAAATATTTCAGTTACAGGGATTTTATTCTGAAAAAAAACTCGCTGAAATAATTTACGATGTTAACATATATATATATATATATTATTTTTTTTTCAGAAAAAAAAAAGATAAATAAAAGGCTTTCAATTTTGAAATATATCAAAATTTATTTCGACAACTTTCAAACCGAGTTGAGGTGCTAAATCACACAGCTTGAATTACCTGTCATGTTTTCAGTTGTTTTTTAAGACATTTTTATGCTTGCTAATTTATTTATTTCTTGTAAAATTTACTTTTATGTTTCTGACTATTTCTTCAGCACTAAAATAATTTATTATTCCCTTAAATTTTAAATAAAAGAACAGAAATATTAAATTTTATTTCAATAATAATAAAGTTTCCTAAAAGCGCTTAAAATCTTTTTTGCTACAAAGTAAAATTTACTGCTTCGATAAAAATCTTATTTAAATTTTTTTTTTTTTGTATTTTCTTAAAGACAAAGCTTTTTTGTTTCGCCTTTACTTTAGAATGAGTGCCGGTCATATCAGAACCCCTCATAGAAAAGATTGGCAGCAAAGGAATAAACTCAATAAACCTTTTATTGTATGGTAAACCAAATTTGAATTTTTGTCCGTATTATATGTACAGCTTTAAACGTTGCAAATATTTATTACTAGTGATATTTAGGATATCCTATAGCAGATATATATTTAAGTTTATTATCCGTTTTTAGTTTTACTATTTCAGTATTACAAAAATATAATATCCGGAATGCAAGTTTTGTGCACAAATATCATTTAATATAATTTGAGAAGTTGAGGGAAATTAGATTTTACATTGGCACTGAAGAATTAATTGTAATATTTGGTAACAACTGGTTAATTCTTTGATGATTTGGCCTTTAAACCAATGTTTACGTTCTCTTTCTAAAATTGAAATAAATCAAATACATAATCTGAGATGGATTCGCAGTAATTTTTTGAAAATAAGAATAAATTTTCTATTCGAAAAATATAGTTTCGCTCCTCTCCAACCAAACACTATCGTGAAAAGAGTGACAAAAAACTTTAAACATTTCATTGGTTTCAAATTTTTCTGCTGAGAATGAATAATATGGAAAGTTGTTTGTTAGCAAGGGTGTTGACCTCGTCATTTCATTGTGGCTCAAAACTCTGAAACAACGGGTGATGTATAGATTTCTGTGTACAGAACGCACACACACACACACACACACACACACACACGCACACACACACACACGCACACACACACACACACACACGCACACACACACACACACACACACACGCACACACACACACACACGCACACACACACACACACACACACACACACACACACACGCACACACACACACACACACGCACACACACACACACACACACACACACACACACACACACACACACACACACACACGCACACACACACACACACGCACACACACACACACACACGCACACACACACACACACGCACACACACACACACACACACACACACACACACACACACACACACACACACACACACACACACACACGCACACACACACACACACGCACACACACACACACACACACGCGCACACAGAGAGAGAGAGAGAGAGAGGAAAACTGGAAATATATTGTAAATAACCTAACATGTACTTTAAGCGAGTTAAGACTGATATGATAACTAAATAACATTTATAACAGTATTAATAAGCACTGATTGAGTAAATGCATAGGAAAAAATATGTATTAGGCAGGCTCTTGGCAAAATGTTTTTTACACCAAGTTTGTATTCCTGCATATTTGAAGGAGCTGTATGGCGCTTAAAACACGATACAGCAACCAGAAATAAACCAATATCGCTAAAATTATGGCACCAAACAGACGAGAAACTGAGGGGGACTTTAAAGTATAGATCATCCAATGTATCTAGATTGTTCTTACGTATCACATGTAGTTGATTCTTATGGAGCTTAAAATGGAGTAAATTTGCCTATCAAAATGTACAACTGTTTATAGTACCTTTAATGGCCAAACTTATCTAAGTTAATTCAGTTTACGTAAGAGCAATTTTGTCTATTTGGTATAAAGTTAACGTTTCTTTGTTTAGCTGCTATATTATAGAGAAAAAACTACAACATCATATGAAAGCATACATAGCAAATGGTTTCAAGAATGCTCAAGGTATATGAAAAATCTAATTTATAATTTATTTTTTACCACCATCATTATTAAAACTATATCGCCATAATAAACTATCAAATACCTAAACATATTCACTTTAAACTTCTATTTAAAAAATTTGATTGAATCAAATTGATAATAGGACCTTTTCATCAGTAGGAGGTTATATTTGATGACAGAAACCGTCTGAAGATAAGCGGGTCATTTGACCTTTGCGACAATTTCAGCGCTTCTGTTTTCATAAGGCATACAAGAAGATATATGACGATAAAATTTGATGTTATTGTGGTGATAACGAAGGTCATAATATTAACATCGAAATATCTAATTTACGGAAAGTAAACAAATGATTATTATCAGCTTTTCAACATCTACAAAACCAATCAAACTCACACATTTCGAATCGTTGAGATAGTTTAATAAATACTTGAAAATCCAAATTAAAGGATGGAGCAGTTTCTAATCCACCCGTCTCCAACGAATTGATAAGCAGTGTGAAAAATAAAGTATCAATTAATTTAATAGGTCTCCGTGACCCACTAAATAGGATTGCGGTCTTTGGAGTAGAAATTGCAGAATTCAATATCACCCCCTGTTGAGGAAGGCAATATAAGTTTTGTGCTTATATAAATTCCTCATGGAAAGAGACACTAAAAAATCTTCTTCATTGAATACGACTCACTATTGAGCTGAAAGTTAAAGATGCGGTGGTTGTTTACATTTTTAGAGCATTTTTAACAGTTAAATTGTCGGCTAAGCAGTGTCAAATACTTTAAAGCAACAAAAAATAATATACTCAAAATTTTAGGTCTACCCAAAAGTTCTGCCCGTTGATAAATTAACGATGCTATTAAAACCATGCTAGAGCAAGATCTTTTTCTGATGACATCGGAGATCACTGAAAATTTAATTCAGCTCAGAAAACTATTTCGGATCATACTCAGAAGATAGGATTGGTGTGGAAAAATTTGAATTAGGTTCCACAGGAATTAAATCAGAAGAATTTTTTTGATCGAGGTACCATATGCCTACCTCTGCTTGTTCGGAACAAAATTGAGCTCTTCTTGAACCAGTTGATAGATGGATATGAAAAGTGGATTACCTACGAAAAGATCGTAAAGAAAAGTACATATTGTGTGAAAAACCAAGCCCTTCCAAATATAAAAAAATTGACTTTCAATAAAAGAATGTTGTACATGTGGTAAGATATTTGAGGACCAATACATTATAAGCCTTAAAAATTAAACGAAAAGCTCTAGTCAGAAAGATATTGTCAGCAATTGGATACTATTAAGGGAGCTGTCCAAGAAAAGAGGCTGGTGATGCTCTAAGAAAGAGGCCAAGAAAAGAATTCATCAAAAAATTTAAAACTAAACTGGAAAATTCTTTCCATACATCATATTCCTTGAACTTATCACTCTGCAAGTATCCCTTGTTTATGAACTTGCGAAACTTTTTGCAAGGCAAAACATTTAAGAATGAAGAAAATATCAGACAAACAGTGGTTCAATTTTTGTGGGCATTAGAGATAAGATATCTTTCAAAAATAGGATATACAAATTGCCTTCACTTTTGCAAGAAATCATAAATAATGATGGCAATTATACTATTCAATGAAGTGTTTATTGAAGGTTTGAAAAATTTATTCTTTTGTTTCATTCTAAAAGAGACAGAGAATTTCCGGTAGACCTAATATTATTGGCATGACCATGGCATACTGGTAGGACATTGTTCTACAGGGCGAAAGATCCCAGTAGTATTGAACAACGAGAGTTGAATGTGATATTTCTCCTGTCTCTTACGCACACATATCAGTCCCGGTGCGTGCTTGGGAGTTTTCAGGGTTTCCTCTTAAGCCTTCCCGAAAAGAAATCAATCGGTAGGCATTATAATGCCTTACTTCGACCCCAGGTCCTTGGGCAATATACCACAAGGTATCTGAGGCCGCGGTGCTCTGTTTGCTTGGGCGTCGTTCTCATTATCAGAAGTTAGAGAGTTCGAATCCCGGATCAACTGAATATCTGTCGTGTTCGCTAAAAGTGGCTGTGGCACGTTAAAAATGAGTGTGGTCGCAGCGTCTTCCAGGTGAAATGATACGTCTAGCAACTTCAGGCCAAGTTTTGGGAGTTTTATGCTCTACCTGTATCAAAATCATGAATACTCTACCCAGCTGTTTCAGTCAAACTGCTAGAGCCCAAATCAAGGCTAGATACAAGGAAACATGCAGATACTACAACAACTTTTGTTTGTTGTTAATTATGACACTCGTACAAATCAAGCTAGCTATGCCGTTGGCTATGCTAATTTAAGTCAGCAGGGTGCGTTTTTCTTTTAACATGAGCACCACGAAGGTGAAAAGACGCCTATGCTCTAAACTCCTCCTATAGATGGCACCACCAGAGGATATACTAACTCAATTTTGACATTGATCTGAAGGGGAAGGAAACTTTCTCCAGACCATTGCACCCATGGTAACTGATCAATGACCGACAACAGGACTTTCGATTCGACATATTTAACGAGCACATTGCATGTGCTCGGTGGGTCTTTAGCGGCATTGTGAATCGAACCCCGCTCTTCCTGACGGAAGGCGGATACCCTAACCACTAGGATACCACGGCCCGCACAATAACAACTCTACAAGGTATCTAAAATGAATAAAACATTTTAAGATTTACATTAAAATTTTATGTTCTGGAGTGTTAATAACTGCGTTATGAAAAAAGGAAATCATAAATTATGTGTCAGCCGCTTGATGGACATTTCGGGGAATTTAAACTGAAAATGACTATTAAGTTAATCCTTTAGACTATTAATATTAAAGTGCTTAAGTGAGTTAAATTACATGTTCGCCCAAATACACTGCCTGAAATTGTTACATCGTATGATAGACGTCGAGATTAAATTGGATCGTATCCAAAGCCATACCATTAATCATAACCAATGAACCCATATTCCTGTATTAGTTACTTGTAGAGTTTTGAAGGCAATTTAAATATGTTCTCTTTAAACTTTAGAATCAGAAAATGCAGTAGCTAATTTTGAATTATGCTAAAAAATGCATAACATCATAATTGCTATAGCTTATCTGTTTTTTTCTAACTTCTTTCAATTATTAATTTTTTGTTCAGTATTATGTTTAAGTTGTTCTTGAAGCCGTATTTAACGTATATATAATATGCAAAAATTGTAGAGGTAGAAGGAAGACTCACACTTCCAATAAATAAATATTGAAATATATTTGAAAATTTTATTGATCTTTGAATAAACTCTATTTAATTCAAATAGATCAAAAATTAATATTAATTATGATTAACTAAGCAAATTTTAGTATTTTTCATGTATTGTTTAATAGACAAGATGGTTAAACAAATAGAAAGATGTCCTAAAGTATATATATATATATATATATATATATATATATATATATATATATATATATATATATATATATATATAAATCTGCATATGTATATAGATATATTTCATTTTTCTATTCGTCTAAAGCTCTTTATAATATACTACACATCTTCATATATTCCAATTTTCGCATTCAGATGATTACATTTTGTAGTGAACTGTCTAAATGTTAGTTGAATGCGGGAAATGACACTGTTGTCAAATGCAGCCTGAAGTTCACAGTCTGTTTGAGCGACGATTTCCTACATTTGGATGGGGTCCAAGTTAATACTATAAATCATGCTTAACGAATCCATAGTTATCACTGTTTATTATATCCAAGGTTGAATACGCGCAATTTCCTCACATTGGAATGTTTTTGAGATTTCCTTTCAAAATAAATTATTTCAGTTTGGATGTGAATCGTCGTAACTATATCTGCTCAATGGAGTTTAACTATTTTGTAAATTCTAAATGTATTCATAAGTTATTTCCTTCTCTTTCGAATAATTTTGTTTCAATTTGAATGAATGGTAACAGAAAATATGAAAGATACTGAATTTTCAGAATTTTGTATTGAGGATAAAAATTCGAGGACTACTAAAAAAAAAAAAAAAAAAAAAAAAGGCTTTATTTTGAAAATTGAGAATCATTTTTACATTAAATTTAAAAAAAATACTAAATATTAATAATGTGAGTTTGACAATTTAATGTTTCATATAGTAAGTGAACACTCTAAAAAAGAATCGCAAATTGATTAATTTAAACTAAATAAATCAAACTGATGATAAATTAAACTAAGCTGATATAGACTAAGATAATTAAATATGAGATTTAGGATGATATAGAATTTAATTTTAATGTGTTTCTTAAAAGATATTGTTAATTTTTAAAATATAGTCATACTTCGCAAATTTTAAAGTTCAATTTATGATTTTGTATAACAGTTTAATTAAGTTCTATTAATAGCATTAAAAAAATAAATAAAATAAAAATAAAAATTTCTGGAAGAAAATTTAAAACTTTATTTCTATAAATCTTTCATCTATAATATATCAATAAAACTCATTTTTAATTTTTTCCTTGAAATGATATGATGTTTCTATATTTAAAACTTTGTATAACAATAATTACTTTTATGAAAATAATAATAATAATGTTTTCCACAAATTCTCAGTGGTTAACAGATGTCTTTCAATACTGTGTTCTTGCGACCAGGTTAAACGCAAAAGTCCGTTTACTTTTAAGTCTTCAAATCCAAGTAGTTCATTTTAAATCTTATTTATATAGTCTAAACACGATTTAAAAGTAGAAATAAATAGTATAGATAATTTGTTTCATATAGGATTTATATGCTATGTATTAAGTAGCATCAATGACAGGAAAAATATTTATGTGTATTTACATCGCATTAGAGCTACACAATGAGCAATTGATGCGAATATGACAGTAAAAGTGAAAAATAGGATATTGGAAGTTGATAACATTTGTTAAGACGGAATTGAATGCAGAAACTCATGACTTCAAGATATTTTTAACTGAAGAACTGATACAGGGTCATGCTTCTCCTCACCAAAGTACACATTATACCATTTGCAGGATGTTGAGTCAAACATACAACAATCTCTTAACAAAGCAGTCACCACGTTCTTATTACGAGAACGACTGCACCGACGCCACTTTAAGCCAAGTCAAAAATTTGAAGAGGCTGTTTAAACTACATATTATACAATGATAATGATAAATAATATATTCCTGTGTTTTCGATTCAAATCCTAGACAAAATACAAGGCGTTGATCGACTAGGTTCCTTCAATCGGTCTTTACAATGGCACAATGGACACCACTTTAGATAGTAGTAGGTTGAGCAACTTGATAACAAAATAAAATTACAAATTGTAAATTTTTGTTAAAATGAGTTTTTTTATGCTAAATCATGATATACAATCTTTTATTTAAATTAATCAATTGTAATTTAATAATAAATACTATTTGAAATAGTGTAACTTTAATTACGCTTACAAAAACTGACCTTAAAATCGAAAACAGAATTTATATGGACTTATGAGTTCGATCAGAAGGGTTGTAAGTTTGATACTTCACCCAGACGAAAATCGTCATGACGAGCGAGCCTATAAAGTTAAATATTTTTAGATTCTAATGTTAACAAATTATTGAGGGTGGTAATTTGTGCAAGCAAAAATTACAGCTTAAGGATGGCTGTATTATTTACTATTGGATGAGTAGCAGTGGTACTCATCCAATAGTAAATAATACATAATTCATCCAATAGTAAATAATAATAGAAATCCGATGCCTTAGCCTAGCGGTTAAGGCATCGGATTTCCATCTGGAACATCTGGGTTCAATTCCAAATGCCGCTAAAAATCCACAGAGCACATGCGATATACGTGCTTGTTGAATCTATGGAATCGAAAGTCCTATGATCGTTTGCTAAACAATTACCATGAATGTAATGGTATTGAGAAAATTTCCTCACCATTCAGATCAATGTCAAAATTGAGAAAGTGGATCTTCTGGTGGTGCCATCTATCGGAGGAGTTTAGAGAAAATTCGTATTTTCACCTTCGTGGTGCTCTGGTTAAAACAAAAGACGCATTCTACTGACTTAAATTCGCATGGCCAATGGCATAGCAAACTTTGCTTGTGTAAGTGTCATAAGTAACAACAACAATATTGTTTGAAAGTTACGAGACACATTTGATTATTTTAGTAAGTTTAATTGGTAAATATGTTCAAGTGAGAACGTAAGGCAACAGCACAATTGAATATAATTTAGAATATCATTGGAATCGCTGCAAGATAAAAGGGAAAACTATGAATTTCATACCTTAAACCTCCAAAGACTAGCATACTGAAGAGGTATACATCATGACTCAATAAATGTTCATATTGTCTCCTGTTTGATGTGAAATATAAATTTCAAAAAGTACATGTTAAGCCCTTTCCTTTCCATTTTAAGCTTCCTTTTAAGCATTCAATTTCGTTTTTGAAAATGAATTCAAACTTAATGATTAAGAGGCTATGTTGAATGATTTTATTTGTTGTTTATCTGAAAAAAGTATACATAAAATTACAAAAAATGTACTAGATCTTAAAAAAATAATAAATGATAATGCGGGAATCAAACAGAAACAAAAAAAAATGTAAAAGGATTGAAAACGTGTTTATTACTTGTGAATATTAAACTGCATTTGTATGTTATTTATTTAAATATATATTGTACATTTCAATATATTCATGCATTTTACTAATACAACATTCAGTCTTATAGCCTAATGGCTGAATCTGGTAATGGAATAGGTAAAGTGCCCGAATATATAACTCGAATGAGTATCCTCTGCATAGAAAGACGTCACTTTAACAAGCATTCCGGTGTCTTCCGCTGCATTTAGAAATGACGCCAACAGAATTCAGGAATTTCCCCATGAATAAATCCCTTAAGTCACAGCTTTAGTTATCTATGATGAAAACGACGGTTTTCTATCATTGTAAATGTAAGAATGTAAATATATATATATATCTGTGTGTATGTGTTAAATTAAAAATTGCTTGCATTAATAATGAAACTGTGTAATACATATGAGTATTCACTGATATCGATGATAACTCAAAATAAGAATAAATTTTATTCAAGCTCAAAAAAAATATTCCTATTTCTCATGAAATAAGAAACAATAAGATGACATTTCAATTATTGCCATTTATCGAATACGAATTAATAAATGAGAGCGAGAATTATTTAAAGTTATACTATTATATTAAGTTTTTAATTGCATTATTGATAAATATATTTCAAAAATATGAATAAAATATATTAAAATTAAAGTATAAATTCAAACTGCATTCTAATGAATGTTCCTACAAATTTTACTTTAATGCTATATTTTTTATAAAATGAATATTTACAATTTTAGGATTTAGGAACCGTATATATATATATATATATATATATATATATATATATATATATATATATATATATATATATATATATATATATATATATATATATATATATATATATATATATACCAAAGGAATATTTATTGCATCAAATCAAGAGACTTGCCAAAATGTTGCGACCAGTCAGCGGAAAACTGTGAAGCCCAAATGCTCTCTTTTCCTTTGGAGAAAGAAGATAAAATTCCGTTCAAAAGTAGAGAGATAAAATCTGCAGCTTTCTATCGCAGTCACGTAGAGGGAGCGATTGGTGTCATATTACTTCAGAGACACTTTCCTTTGTGCTCCAAAACGCGGATTTCCTATTTCTTTCTTTCACAGCGATGAATGTCGTAAAACAAAACACGTCCTCTCATTTTGTCCTCCATTTAATAGATTAAGAGAATTTCAGTGTGATTTCATTTAATTGAGTGGCATTTTTTGGTTTGATATGCATTTGGAGGCTGTTTTTGGTCTGTGATCTCATTAAGTTTTGGTGAATTAAATAAAAAATGTTAGTTCATCGTGGTCTTAAACTTTACCTATGGAATTAAATACTTTTGGTGAATATTTAGACTAAAGAGCAGAAATTGTATCGTTATATTTCAAAATAAATAAACGTTGTTTTTAAAACTTTTTAAAATTCATTTTAAGTATCCGTAAAACCAGAATGAACGATGAAATAATCATTAAAATTTTTTTTATTCAAAATTGTATAAATTGTTGTAGGAAAAGTTATATAAGAGAGAGAGAGACATAAAATTATATAAAAAAAAATCAAAAATTTTGATGATATAATATTTACTGCTACAGAAAGTTTTATGATTCTTTAAGATAAAAATTTATACACTGCTGGACAATTGCTAAGGACGGATCACAAATTGTAATGTAGCATAACATTAAGCGAGACATAAGTCCTACTATGATAAAATATAGTTGCCACCCTATTCAGACATTAGAATAAAGAACACTTATTGTTCTGGAAAGTACAAAAGCTGTGAAACATCTGAAAGAAAAAAAAGGTTCTTTTGATGCTGCATACAGAAAAATGGAACAATGCTTTTAAAAGTTAGTAGGCACCTTAAAGAAAAGTATCAGTACGGGATATGTCCACCGTGGGGTGTGATACAACATTTCACACGTCGTATCATACTTTGCACAACATTATCCAGCAGCTGTTAAGGCAGTTTATCCCATTCCTCTGTGAGTGCACGGATGAGGGTGTTCTTGTTTGTCAGAAGATAGTTTCGACCAGAAACTTGCCTACCCGAAGCATCCCACACGTTTTCAATAGGGTTTAGATCTGGAAAACGTGATGGCCATACGAAGCGTTGAATGCACTCGTTGTCTAGGCAATCCTGAAAAGCGTGTGTTCGATGACAAGGAGCGTTTTCGTCCATAAAAACAAATTTATCCCCGACAGCACCACGGAAAAGAGGAACATGAGGAAGTAGAACTTCATTAATGTATCGTTGGCCCGTCATAGTCCTATTCGCAATCACATGTAGGAGCGTGTGGCCATTGATCATGATGCCGGCCCACACCATGACACTGCATGTCGGATATCGGTCCTTTTCCTGGATGTTTTCTGGACGATAAGCAGTACCACTCTCGCACCAGATCAGTTGGCGTCTTCAATCCGAAGACAGACTGAACCCACTCACATCTGAGAATATTACACATGCCTAGTCCTGTTCAGTCCATTTGCTATGCTCACGATACCATTGCAAACTAGCAGTACGGTGCTGTCTGTTCAATGGGACATACACAACAGGTCTCTGCGGGCGTATAGTCCTCATCCCCTCAAACGTCTGGCAACAGTTTTTCGAAAGATCTGCTTTCCTGATTCAGCAAGAAACTGATTTGTCACCTTCTGAGCTGTGGTGCGCCTGTTCCTTTTTGGTGATAAGACGATATGTCTTCTGCAGGCGTCGTACTTCTAACAAGACCTCCCCCGTGCTGCCTACTACACATTCCAGTAGTTTTAAATGACTTCCACAACCGTGAAACAACGCTGTGAATGATGTCGAACTCAATGGCAACATCTGTTATTTTTCGCCCTTCTTCAATCTTTTCAAAAATTTGGCTAAGCATAAAATCATCTAAGTGATGTCGGGAAGACAGACCAAAAATTTCAAGTTCGTCTATTAAATCTTTCTTGTAAAACTTTGTCTTAAAACAACAACTGTCCACACGCGTCAAAACCTTGAAAACTCTTATGAACGGTATCACATGATAAATAGACGTGGAAAAAAATTTGCGTACGCATACTTCTTCTTACTATACCCCACACTTATTCTAATTTTCTACATTTTGCTTCCTTTTATTTTGTGGTTGCTATGGATGATAGTGTTATCCGTCCTTAGCAGTTGTCTAGCAGTGTATTTTTCTATTTGGAATTTTGGTGACCTTTTTTTTTTTTTTTTTTTTTTTATAATCAATTTTACAGAAAATTTGAAATTATATTTTTGGAACAGTTTTATCTAAATTTTTATAATAGCAATGTAAAAGTGCAAATCCGAACAGTAAGAAAAATATGCTTCCATTTAATATTTTAATAATTTAGTACTATTTTGATATTAAAATGTTATAAAATAATAATTGTTTTAAAATGTTTAAACAGTCCACTTTAATTAATTACTTAGCCATCTGTTCAGCGTGTGCCTTAAATATTTATAACTAAAGTTTTATAAATATTGTTGTATTAAATTATGTTTAAATGTTTTGCAAGTCTGTTTTTCCTGTAAATGTTTGCAATGATATCTGTTATAATCTAATTTATGCGAAGTTCATTAAATTAATATTGCAAATGATTTAAATTTAATAAGACATTTTGCAGTTAATTTTGTTCTCACTTTAGAGTTTAAGTTTAATATGGTAACTTAATTTTGATAATATTGAATAACGTCCCAAAAAGTTATGAAATATTAATTTAGCTGTGTTACAATTAGGAATTACCTCTCTAAATTAAACATCAAGTAATCACACAAGAGAGGTAAGTACTTAAAAATGAATATCTAATTCATTTACGAAGAAAATAACTTTGGTAACAAGTTTAACATAATGTTTGAACACAAGATTATGTAAACTGGCTTACACTCTAAAATACTCTTCTTCTTTAAGAGCGTAACAACCTATTACAGGACATAGCTGCCTCTATAGCACTCCTTTTCTAGCGCAGTCTGTCCAGGTACTTTGACATAACGATACTTTGACAGTTCCTAAATTTCAGTATCTTATGGTCATTTTCAGTGTCAACGAGCCATTTGGTTGGTGTTCTTCCTCGGCACGAGATCCTTCGGGGTTCTTAAACATTAATGTTCTAGAGGGGTTGTTTTCACGGCTTTTCCAGACATGGACAAGCCTCTAAAATACTCAAACCCGATAATTTAAACTAGTATATTTGAAAAGTAGTCAGAATCGTTTTAGGAATTTTGCCATTACGATACAATGAGTTTATTATTGTATTATGGTTTTGTGAAATGTGTTTCTTAGTAATGAATTTTCTCTATGAAATTTAAAACAAATGAACTGCAAACATTCTAACTGGTTTTGTTTAGACATAAGCATGTTATAATGACTATTGTAAAATGAATACAATAGATACTGAGGAAAACTGGAATGAATTTCTTGAGAACTTGAAATGTGTTGATTGTATTGAAATTTTAATATGACAAAATTTCTGATTATAAATATTTTTAAGTGAAGTAAATACTTCATTACATTATATGTAAACATATTCCATAAAAAGAAAAAAAATTCTGCGTATTTTTATCAAACAGTCAATCATTTATATAATTAATTTTTGAAATCGTTTACCTATAACATCAGAAGATCTATTTTACTTTCCAGTATGGCAACATTTCGCATCCAATTAAAATCATCATTATATAGTGTTTATATTCTTCAGTTACTAATTTAATTTTTGAGATGAATTTGCGTAATTTCTAATTAGGAAATAGGGATTAGATATATTACAAAGGAGAAGTCAATATCATCAGAAAATATCGATATAAGTAATAATCCTACATGCACTGGGTTTTTTCTCAACCGAATGGAACTCATTTAGATCATTTAAAATTTCAATGGAAATATAAGAATATTACGAATTTTGGCTTATTTAATTGGATAATGTAGTTTCTTAATAACTGAGAAAATAGCGAAAGGAGTAAGAATTTAAAATCTAAATTACAAGAAAGAATAGAGGATGCATCAGAAAGATGAATCTCCTTTGAAGATATCAAACATAAAATCTTCAAGATTATCATATAATTTCAAACATGACAACTCATTCAAATCAACTAAAGCATTTAATTATTGCTAAACAAAGAAACTTTAAAAACTGCTTTTAAAATCTTTCTTATGCCAATAATTAGTCATTATATATTTGTGAATAATACCTTTAAGAACATAAACAATGCTACTTAAAAATGGCATAGATACAAATAATGGCGTGTCAGGTAAACATTGAAATATAGACTTTTCTGCTATTGAAACAGAAGGAATGAAACTTTTTAATAGGAAATTGATATTAAAAATGTTATTTATTATGAATTATTTGGTACAAACACATAATATTGTAATGAGATTTCTGGAAATAATTACTTTTTCCTTAAACAGTTACAGTGTTCTAACGATACACGATGCGTTTAATTACTAGCCATTGTTTGATTATATTCACGTGGTTTCAGTGTACACACATCCTCTATTCTTCAACATAATTTTAAAAAGTGAAACCTTAGCTAATTCTGTCATTGTCAAATATCTACACCACATCAACAGGTGAACGTTATATTTTGTAAATTTTAAGCATAAGGGGCTTATCTCCTTGATAATCTTTAACTTGCTCAGGATTAAGCCAGCTACTTTCTGGTTGGACACAAAACTGAAGTTTTTACAAACTTGGTTGTTAAAGTTCAATACCATTTTTAATATTTTCTTTCGACTAATTATAAATTGAAAATATGTAAGTAAACTCTGCTAAAACTGACAATATAGTTTCTGTGGTTAGCTGTGTGCCCTGGACATAGGAATACGACTGTCCTGGAAGTAGATCTCTTATTGGATCTTAATCACTGTTGAACAAAGGAAGATGAATAATATATTGCTGTTTTTAGAATGAACTTCTGAATCTGAGTTTTTAGTGTTTTCTCTCTTTTGTCACGTAGCCAATAAGATTCCTCCTCCATGAAAAATCTTCCCAGACGAGAATAATATGTATTGTATCTATATATTTATCACTCAACGGTCATATTTTTGACCAGGAGGCTAATTAGACGGAATATTAAGTCTTAAAGTGGATTCCAAATCACCACAAACATTCACTCGTACCAGCTAGGCAATATTTGGTGAATGTTACACATCAACCCACCCACCTACACATATTATATATATATATATATATATATATATATATATATATATATATATATATATATATATATATATATATATATATATATAGAGAGAGAGAGAGAGAGAGAGAGAGAGAGAAAGAGGCATTTATCCCCATGTGCTCATATTTTACTTAGAAACTTCTGAAAGAATTCCAGATATTTGGTTGGTGGCTTTTGAATGAGGTGACTGAAGTTATTCAAAGTAGAAGGAAACTTAAATAAATCATTTTACTAAAGAGAGAAAATGGCTTTTTTCTCTTTACCTCTTGCAAAAATTTATTTTCTCGACCCAAAAGAGAGAAGATGGAAAAAAAAGGGGGGGGGGGAGATTCTTCCAGTGGCCATAGAGTTATTTATTTATTAGTCGGCGGCCCGAGGAGTGTTGAAGAGCGGATCGAAATTCCTCCGGGCTTGACCTTGAAGATGCGGCTGCAGAGGTCGAATTACTGATCGATGTATCTGAGAGCGTGTTGGAGTGTATCGATTGATTTTTCTAGCGGCAACAGACTGTGTGCCCTGCCTCCACTCCACCCCCAACTCCAGGGGACGAAGTGACAGACATTTCTTTTCGACGATGTCCTTAGTGTAGGGAAAGTTTCCTTTAGCTGCGTCTTCTGAGATTAATTGGGAGGAACTGCTTTGTGGGGGTTGGGGTGGACTGGACGGGTAATTCCGGTACAGCCTTTGTACTTCTGTTTATCTTACTGGGAGGTAGGGATTGAAAATGGAAGCAATTAGTTTGATTGAGAAAATAGCAATTTCAGATTTTTGCTTTTGTGTGTGGAGATCTTTTTCATTTAAAGATAGTTTAAGGAAACTTTGTCTCCTTGAGGGTATCTTACTAATTTGCTTATTTCCGTTAGGAATGAATTACTCTATTTACTCTCACATGATAGATCAAGAAAGCGAACTTTCTCATAACAAACTGATATTTCAAGATTAGTTTAGTGGTCTTTAGTTCAAAAGTTCAGGGGCTAGATCCTCATCCCATGATGGTATTTAAAGATGTTTATGATTCCCTTTATAAAGCTTAATTCTAATAAAATAACTCTAGTTTCAAAGAAAGACAATGGATTGATTGATAAGTCAACCTGAACCAGAACTGACCACCGTAAAATTATTTGCTCCTTCATGAATGAATTCAATCGTTTTGGAGGCACTTTTCTCTCGTAGCTCAAACCTAAGAAAAAGAGAGCATTTTTTTTCAGATAAAAAAGATGTAAATGAAATACAATTTTAAGAATAGATAACAAATAGTGATTTGAAGAAAATTCTATATCAATTAATTTATTGATTAATTTCTACATAAAATTGAGTCTATACTGGAATTCGTAATTTTAACCAAGTTTAAGCGATGGATACTACACTTAATGGGGTGATCTTTCCTGTATAACATATAGCATCATATGAGACTTATATCATCGTTGATTATTAATTAAATACAATATCTTTCAAACTGAAAGTCTATGAATTGTGGTTAAAAAAGACAATGGAATTAATTTCTCTAAGATTCGAGTTTCTACATCTTCAAATTAAGAAATAGTTGAATGAAAGGTTTGCTGTAACCTAATGATAGAATTGTGTTCTTTGAAATGAAGGAATCACAGGCACAAATCCAGGTAATATTTAACAACAAATGGAGGATTTCTATTTCGGCTTTCACACATGTCAAAATGAGTGCTTAGAAGTTTTCCATTTTATTATGTTGCTATAGATAAATGCTATTCGTTACCTATGAATTGTCCTTCAAGAGTCAAGACTCTGGGAATGGTCGAATACCCCACAAGTTTTTTTAAACTCAGACCGCAGTCAATGAATTCAATTTCGATAAAAATCAGCATTTCTTTTCCTGATAAACTGTTATACTTGGGGCATTCTGGTTATGGAATTTATGTGTCTATACCATCCTCACTGCTGTTGTTGTGTTGTGGCTTATGCCTCCTGGTGGACAGTAGCATCAAATCGGGTCCCCAATGCCTTCAAACAATGGAGTACGGTCTCAGGGCTCGAGAGTAACTGGTCTTCATTTAAACCAACCCAGGCCAAAATATGGGCAGGAGCAGCTTGAGTGGGACTGCATTTCAGATACAGGGGATAAACTTTGTGACTCTTTCACATGACGTTGTACACGAGTGTGTCCTCTGCGAAATCTCACGAGAGTTGCCTGATCCAGCCAGTTGCCAACCCCAATCAGAACAGCACCAGGGTGACTTTTCGCATACCATTCATGCACAGGGTCTCTTCTTCAAGAAGAACTGATATCTTGCTTGGCCCGGTGAGCATTATTCTTCCGGCTGCACTCTTGGGTCAGACCATCAGCTATTTCATCCCCATGCACACCCACTGAAAAATGAGTTCAACATTGACAATCAAGAGATTCAAAAGCAGGACTGTGGTCCTAGTCCTTCTGCCTTCATCACTGCTATAATCACCAATTGTGCCTCTTCTAAGAGTTAAGATTCACTGGGAAATCATTAAATTATGCTTTCCTTACGAACATTATTTTCTATTCATTATTACAAATGAAATCGAAAGTATTTACTTGGTCTTTTATAAAAGTTCTTACCGAATCATACACCATTCTTCTCATTTTTCTTCTGATATGAAGAATAGATGCTAGATTATTCTTGGAAACTGAACACTAGATGCTAAATTATATATACAAATTAATTTCTTTTTTTATATTTGGCACAAATTATGATTATTAATAAAATAACTCAAAACGATTTCAAAGCCTCATTAAATAATATAAAAACATGGCAACATCATAAAACTATTGCTTAATAATAGAAATTAATTATATTAAAATTTAATATTATATATATATTGCATTCTATAAATTAAAATTTTTATTGCATACTCCTGTATAGAAAATACTAGTAATTAATATGATTAATTTCAATAATTTGCACATCTTTGATAGCCATTGAACAAATGATATAAAAATTTAGGTTGAGTTATATTAGGAATTATTTTCGGTACTAATTTTTGCAAACTAAAATCACAAAACTCAAGCAACTATATCATACTTTTGAAACTCGATTAAATGACGCAGTCGGTATCCAAGCTGTAACAATCCTTTTCTTCTCTACACTTTAGTGAAGAATTAGTATAATATTTAATTGGCCACTGAAATCTAATCATACGGAAACATTATTTTTAGATGCGATCAAATTAATAACTATCTGCTTGCATAAATCGATAAATAGTTATGGTGCATTATATTTATTTTCGAAAGATGTCATGGTTTATTTTTTAGAAAATTATGATAGAAAATATAAATATGAAATATTAAAAAAATATAAAGAAAATAAAAAAATATTTTTTTAATAAAAATTACAATATTTACTTAATTATATAAACTACTTAATTACAATATTTATTTAATTATATTCATATTTCAAAATACGTAAAATTATGACATTAAAAATTTCTGTTCATGAATTTAAATATTTATAACACTACCAACAGACTACAAAACATTCATTTGAATAAAAGTCATTAATTTTGTCAAAAAACATAATGAGAGTTTTTTTTTTTGTGAAACTCATAAATTATAAATCAACTCATAAATTAGCTAAAATATTTGAATGTGTAGTGAAAAGTTTGAGAATAATTCTTTCATCAATTTCAAATTCAATTCTTATTTAAAATATATTCACACAAATTAACATATCAATAAGTCATTATGATGTACTCGTTTAGTGAATACTTCAAAAATCATTAAAATTTTTCAAAAGTTACAATTCTCTAAAATCTTGACACAATGTCTTTTGAAAATCATTCGATCCTAAAAGGAACTCATTAGGGATGTCAAATAAAATTCCATATTCAAGTTGGAAGAATTAATTTCCTGGTAAATAGATCGTTTTCTTAAAAAAATTTCCTTTTGCAAAACTTAAATAAGATAAATAACAGAAATAATGACATCTCTCTAACGGCATTCATATTTAATTTCAAAATATTCTAAATAAAAATAAATATGCATATATTAAATGCAAATATTTGAATTTTCTTAGAAAACAGTTTTCTAATCAGTGAGTATTTATTTAGGATGATGTTTGATTAAATATGTGAAAATAGAGTTAAATTATGATTTTATGATATGCTCGGTTAAGCAAATAATTTTAATCATTTTCTATGAGTGGTAATTTTTAGTTGGGATTATTGACTTTGAAGTATCATTCAAGTAAATGGGTTTATTTTAACATACGTCAAAATTGCATTGACATAGAAAATAAAAAAAACCCAATAAAGATGAATTTTTGTTTTTATTATAGAGAGGAATTACAATACTATTTTAATTTGAATTGAATGTAGAGAGATAGTTTGGAAAATTGATATTCTGCATATTGCTATTGTTTTATTTACTGATAAATGCTTAAGAATATTCTGAATTATAGTATTTAAATTGACATAAGAATCTTAATATGGGCACTGTATTTTGGCTCAGAAATCAATAAAAATGAAAGCAAGCTATTTTTCTCAGCTATTTATAAAAATATAATTTGTGTACGGTGGTAGGGGGATAAATCAAAACTGCCCTAATTGCAACAATGATTTAATATTCAAAGTTAGGTTTCACACAATTACAAAACATAAAGAAGGAATTAAAAATGATGACAAAACACATCTCAACATTTTGAATCATAAGACTTCACTGTTTTTCAGCCTACCATAATAACGGGTACCTATGGCATGTGTGTACAGAGGAAGTCGGACTAACACCAAAATATGGCTACTTATCTCCGCTATATTCGCTCTCAGACAATTCAAAAGGAAGAGAAAGAGAGAGAGAAAGCGAAGTGTCACATTATTATGATTATCAATTTATCAGTCCTTAGTAAACAGTTTGAAAAAAAATAAGGCATGTTTTTAAAATTTTAAATGAAGTTGTTATGTTACTACAATAAAAGCTTAATAAATCAAAGCAAACATATAATTACATATAACAATCATATAGCATACCAACTTAATAGAAAGTAATTAAGACAAAATGCTTTATCTTTACTAGGAAAGGAGAATTCCGTTTTTATCTTTTAAATATTCCATCTCCTGAGCATGTAATTTTCAGGATAATTAATGATAACCACTTGGAAATATGTCTGGTGAAACTGGAAGATGAAAATTAAACTTCGGCACTAATCTTGTCATTAATAGCATCCAGATTCACTATTGTATCTCTCTTTCTCTCTCTCTCTCTCACACACACACACACACACACACACACACACACACACACACACACACACACACACACACACACACACACACACACACACACACACACACACACACACACACACACACACACACACACACACACACACACTTGAGTAATCGAAAATTAAAAGTTATTCTTTTCTTAAAGATGCATCATTATTCAAATACAATAACTATGTATATGAATACGTTTACATATTTATAAATATATATGTACCTCCGCTTGTTTATAGAGGAGGTAAAAGGTGCTGATTCAATTAACATTTAACTTAATTTCTTGATAGTAATTGAAAATTAATAGCTATATAACACTTACTAAATGTTTCCCTTTACCTTTACAGAACAGAAAACTTCAGGCTCAATTCTACTACTGTTGAACCAGAAAAGATGGTTATTATGCGAGCTAGTTAAGTACTATTTTGATTTCCCGGTTTTCTCCTTTGTGAAACAATAATATGACCCATTATCAAGGAAAATCCTCCTTGGAAGGTGAAAGTTTGTGGATATTATAAAGAGCCTTACAACAACTTTCAGCTGTCAAACTTTATGATGTCATATCAAATATGCTTGTTCCTGGAGGATTTATTCCAAGAACTAACGGAGCATTGTAATTAACGGAGATCCTTAGCAAAAGACGTGTAAAACACATATTTGTTAAGTATATATATTAAGTAATTAAAAATAATTTTATTGATTCAGTCTTTTTGTATCTATAAAATACTTCAAAAACTAGATCAACATAATAATTAATCTCTTAAAAATTTCGTGTTTTTATTAAATATACTAATGATTTCATTTTTGAAATTTTTTATTATATATATATACTTTATTTCTTATTTATGTTTTTTGATTTTTTTCTCATTAGTCATAACACCATATTGTCTATAATTTGTCTAGACATATAAAGTTGGTTTTAGTTATTAGTTAATATTATTTCTTAATTTTTAATCTTATTTTTCTTCATTCATAGTACAATCTCATTCTTTTATTCTATGTTATGTTAATCTTATTAGATTTTTTACAAAGCAAAATTAATTGCATTTATTGAACTATAAAATACATGTTAATTGAACCATAAAATACAAGTTAATTGAACTATAAAATACATATAGATAATAATACTTTTTTATTATCTACATGTATTTTATAGTTCATTTTTTGATAGCTTTGTTATTTAAAAGTAATTCTATTTCTTTCAATTATCAATTAGGAGTAATTTTTTCTTTTCGTTTAAACCAACATTCATTTGGAAATATGCTGTAAAATTTTTTTTTAACAAATTCACTATTTCTTGAAAAAAGTTACAAATTAATTTTTAAATAAATTACATCTAAAAGCAATGTATGTTTTGTAAATCTAAAATATAAAAAAGCTGGCTTGTTTTTTATAGTTGATCAATATTAAATTCCAAATTGGTAGCAACTGAGTGAATAGCATTGGTTTTCAAATCATCAGTTCATGAGTTCAATTCTATATTCGACTGTGAATGTCATGATGGGTTCGACTCCTTTTTAAATTATTGGTCTCAGTAGAACTAGGCCATATGTGCAAAAAATAATCTTCCAGAGATTAGACAAAAGAACAATATATTTTAGTTTAATTGCTTAACAATACATTTCTTTTTGAATTCTTTTGTTAACAATATTGAATCTATTTGTTTTAGTTTAAATGTTTAATCTGTTTAATTTTTTAAACTATTATTAGGAAAAATTTAAGTAAAAATTGACAGAATTTATTAAAGTTTTTCCCATTTAATTGATAAACAGTTTTTAATTGCACTAAAAACAATCTCCAAATTCAGAATTATAGCAGAATCAATATAGGCTTTGCTTTTTATTTCGCATTAATAATAAAATCGTTTGCTCAATCTGCTAAGAGATAGTTTTCTTTTTGATTTTTTGTAAAACAGGTTTAATCTCTTATCATTGATCTATCATTATCATTGATTTAATCTCTTATCAATTAACTTTAATCCCCTTTTTACTATTGCTCGAAACAATTCAAAATAAAAAATTACAGTCTCAAAAATTACAATAAATCTATAGAAATAAATCTGCTAGTAAGATTTCCCCATATTTATCAATGTGATCTTTAAATAAGCTTAGATACCCTAAAATTGGCTTCTAAAAAATCAATACTTTTGATCTTTAGACACTAAGCAAACGTATTCACTTTTTATAGTAAATCGATACTGGTATTTTTTATTTGAATTGTTAATCGATATCTTCCTTCTTGACTTGCTCTGCGAAGGAAATTTTATTTCTTTGGATTAATTTATTAATATACTTTAATCTCTTTGATTTTTTTATTATTTAAAAAAATTGCTTGAATTATATTAATTTTTCAGATTTATCTGCATGATATATACTGCTTAAGCCCTGTGTTAAAAAAATCCATGAAAATTAATGTTCACTGGATCTAGTTAAATTAAAAAAAAAGTTCTCTGTTTTTTATTGTTAATCAATATAATTTTTTAGTTACTCTGTTGATCCTATTAAATATGCTCAAATTTATAAATTAATCATTTTTAATCTTTTTGTCTTTTTATTATTCCATGAAAAATTAAAATAAAAAAGAAGGAAAAAAATTAAGTGTGCATCTATTTCAGCCATAAATTAATTTAAGACTGTAAAGAAATTTGTGTCTGGGAAAAAGTTTCATCTTATTTAAACTAAACAAAACCCATTATTTATTTATCATTATAACAATGCTATTTCCTTTTCTTTTGAATTTTATATCGGTATGGTTTTCTTTGATTTCATTCATCGATAATTTTAAACGGATTAAACTTTTTCATTAAAATTTAATTCATTTGAAATTATTTACTTTAATATTTTTGCAGTTTTTACTATTTTATGAAAAATATAAATGACATTTTCTAGAAATGGCACAAACTTGAATATTTATCAATAATTTTCGAGGAACTAAAAATATTTATTTAGAATAAATATTTTCAGTTATTGGAAAAGATTTTTTTTAAAAAAATCAAGGAATGTTTAAAGAAAAAGAGAAATATATAAAAAGAGATAGAGAAGAGAAATTAGTGATTTTTGTTCGTAATTGTAAAGCAATAAAGAACTAATTTCTTTTTAAGTTAAAAGAGAGTATTTTTTCTTTTCATTTTATCATTCATTTATTTTGATAAGATTAATATTAATCAAAAATATACGATTTAATATTAATCAAAAAAAATTTTAAGTATAAACACACACACACACACACACACATATATATATATATATATATATATATACATATATTTCAAATAAAATTTTCATTTTTTAATATGATCGAAAATTTGTTCAAAATTTCTTCATACAATCAAAATTATAACGATTGCTACCTTCACTGATTTTTTTTCATTTTATATTGTAGTTAGAGGGATCAAGGTTACCTGATGGAAGAAGACGTACTAGTGTCCGAAAGGTAGCGAGTTCAATTTTTGACGTAAATGAACCATTATGATTCATATGTCATCAATTTATAAATAATGGCAACGTGGCTAATTTTGGTTCATTTTTTTTTACCAACTGAATGAAGTTGAGATATTTTAACTGCTAAGGAGCTCTTTAGTTTAGATTTTAGCAAGTTCGATACTGAATCCTGTCAAAGTTAATATACCTGACCTATATGCTAAGTTTTTTATTGATCTAAATTCCTTTGACTAGTAAAATTAGGAAGGCTTGGGAGTGGGATGTTTAAGCAAGTTAAGAACTTTTCAGTTCATTGAGGTTCAAGTCTACAAATGGATGACTATTTTGTAGTTTCAATATGCAGAAAAATTAATCTGGATATGGATACACTAAGACTAATGAACTAGAATGTTTTGAGCAGAATGATATTTTTCTTAAACATATATACATACATAGCGGTCCAGGCGAACCTCGGACTATATTTTTAGGTTAACGAGTTTGGAATATTTGCCCATCACCAAGTGCTTCCTCATTTTGAAACACGTTCAGTTGACGAGGTCACTCTAGAGCTGGCAACCTCCTCCCCACATATATGCCGCACTAGTGGAAAGACTTTGGACATCACATATGAACGTGGACACATCCTCAGCACACGGAGTTCCAGCAACCCAACGAGGAAGCGTACGTGGTCACCCTCCCAATCATTGCCCTCGGCAAATGATGATTCATTTTGCTGATTTTAACCGGAAGCAGAGTGATGGGATGTGTTATTCTGTGCCTAACCTAATATTATATCATATTGTGAAAGTATATTCCCATTATGTTGGTTTTGAACCATCACTCTTTACTATACCTTACTTAGAGTTGGACTCAGACAGTTAGGTGGAAACTCTAAGTGGGATTCTTCGTAATGTAGAAGCAAGATAAAAGCAGAAGACCCCTCAAACTTGACCCTTCCACTTGGAGATTATTTAGACTACGACCATTTTAACGTGTCGCATCTACTTTTAGTGAATGCGAGGAATTTTTGGTTAACTCGGTATTAGAGCTCCTTACCTTCTAATACAGAAAACGACGTCTTAACCAATTAAACCAAAGTGACTTCAACTGTATAATGCGTGGCGTGCTGTTACTTACGACAGCAGAACAATTTTATTTAACCTGCTCATGAATTTAACAGCAGAACATTATGATGATTTCATCCTGCTGTTGGTGGTATTACTGTTCACGGTACTTCATCATGAAGACAGTTTTTAACAAGATGATGCCCTACTTCATGCAATTTGTATATTTAGGAACTACCACCGTATAGTTGTCAATCTTTCTTAGCCACCATAGTCATCAGACCTTTGACCATTCAAAGTCATCTGGGACGAGGCTGGAATTCGAATGTCCAAAAATGTTGTAGATCTAAAATAACAATTGATGAATTAGCTTGCAGAATGTATTACATATGTTCATAGGAATCTTTTTATTACTTCTTGCCTAAATTTTATGAGCATACGTCTTTGGGAATATGAAAGTTTTCTGAATTACAAAAATCAATGTTTGTGAGGTTGATAAGTTAAAAATTTTGAAGTTTAAATAATTTTATTACTTGCATATATATATATATATATATATATATATATATATATATATATATAATATTTAAAATTACATTTTCGAAAAAGTTACCAAATTTTATTTTATTACATCCAGACTCATAAACAAATCTAAAGTATTAAAAGTATTTTTTATACGATTTGATTTTAAAGTACAGATTTTCAGTAAATTAATTTTTTATACTAGCCTGATTTTAAATAGAATATTTCCCTTTTATGCAGAATAGAAGTTAAAAAAAAGCAAAAATAAATAAAGCTAAAAATATAATTTAAATCCTATAAATATAATTTATTCTCCCTACTTGTGTGTGTGGAACAAAAATTCAATAAAATAAATTCAAATTTTCACACATGGAAAACCATTTTTAATAAGATATTAAATATTTTGTAATTTCAAAATAGGTGGTATGGCTTTATTTGAAATGTAAATTATTTTGTCTGCATCTGGAATAGTTAACGAGGTAGTATGCGGTTTGTTTATTGTTACATAGTTATGTGTTGTATAGTTAAGAAATTATTGTACTATTAGAAATGAGATTTCATTTTTAACAAATAGAATGATTATATTTTTCAAAACATAATATGCATAAGAAGCAGTTCAAATTTAAATCTAGAAACAATATATCATTTAATAGATAGAATAATATGGATTTTATGAATATATTAAATAAATTAGCGCAATAATATTTTATGCTGTGAATACAATTATGAAATGTATTTTTATCGATACAATTGCAATATTTTGTTTGGTAAACTATTATTGATAAAAAATATTAAAATATAAATAATATAATTTAGTATAAATATATACAATAAATGATATATATATATAGGAAAATAAATGTGCTTAACACACACTATTATGCATGTTATTTCGTTATTTTTTTAAGTAAATATTTGTAAAATTGCATTATTATTTTTTATTTCTTATAATATTTATGCTTTGTACCTTATCGTAACTAATAAAATTAGTTAGTGATTCAAGTTATCTCTTGTGTCTTATCTTTTTCTGACGTAATTAAACATAGCAGAAGAATCCTCTACACAACATACTGTTTCTTTCACATTAATATATGTGATTACATATCTATATTTATATTACTAATTTATAACATAATAATAAAAGATAATTTTTGTTATCATTAGGACCATTCTAATTCATTCATCTTAGCTTTTGAAACATCAATTTAAAGATACTTTTAAGTGTATTTTTAAGTGTAAAGCATTATTTCTAAAATTTAATAATTAGTGATTTTATTAATATTTTATTGCAAAACAATGGTTTAAAATGTATATATTAATTTACATATGTATATTACAGCATCTATATATAAATTAATTCATCTTTCACCTTCGTGGTGCTCTGATTAAAATGAAAGACTCACCCTACTGACTTAAACTCGCATAGCCAAACGCATAGTGAGTTTGGCTGGTCCAAGTGCCATAAGTAACAACAGGAACACAAAAAATATAGAAATCAATACGAGTATTAAAATTATTTTAATGGAAATTACGTGAATATCCTCCATGAGAATGAACAATGCGTGAGAATCACACTCGTATGAGAAGTATACCACTTCTATGACGTTTTGGTGATTGAGATAATCCACAAAAACACTTTAAGATTCAGAATCCTGTAGTGAGTTCAGATAATTTAATACTATCCAAAAAGTTATAGACACTTACGTATCAGATTTCTACAACGGTGCATTAGTTAAGGTGTATAGAATGCATGTCAACGTCTACAACGAATTGTTGGCATCTGCAATGCCAGGCAATAAGATCGAGAAAACTTTAACAAGGTATTCCTTTCATTGATATTTCACTGATGCCTTGTATTACAGAGTGATGTTACCAACCGTCAATTATACACAAACTGATAACTGGAAATGCATTTAGAGGAATTCTATTTCAATATCAACTATATAAAAATACCTCATTTTATAAGAGCTATAGAAGTGAGGGTCTTGTTTCTTTACAGTAAAATACTCATGGTTAACCGAAAGAGATTATTCACAACCATGCTTTATACAATAGTGAAAAAAACTATTTACAATGTATAGGAAAAATCATACCATGCGCAAATTCGTAAACAAAAGTATATCGTGATGCAGTGAATATATCATGACAGTATAAATACTATATTGTCATGAATGAAAATTCGCTGATATGGTTTATAAGAAAGTTGACTGTAATAAACGATAAGAGTTCAATGTAGAATCGGGTAACTCTTGGTTTGGCGGAAAATGTGGTGATGCATCTCGCTGATAAAACCTATGGTAACACTATCTTTGTATAGCTTTTGTGTAGTGGTCATCTTGTCAGTCACATTTTGCCTTCTATATTGGTGTCAAATTAGATTCAAGGGGTACACGATCGTAAACT
This sequence comes from Latrodectus elegans, assembly GCA_030067965.1. Classification (NCBI taxonomy): domain Eukaryota; kingdom Metazoa; phylum Arthropoda; class Arachnida; order Araneae; family Theridiidae; genus Latrodectus; species Latrodectus elegans. The sequence continues at coordinate 86,556,613 of CM057811.1, forward strand.
TTTACCGACGATTAAATTTGTACAAAACATTTTACCTCGAGAGAGATCTGACACCAAAGAATTCCTGATGTGCTCGAAACCTCAGTGTATCATTCAACAGTTTTCCGGAACAATATTTCAGCAATACAGTGTGTTAAAATTTTGCCATTTTATTCAAGGTTGTTTGGTTGGTGTCGTATCAGAGGAGTCAAATGAATTCGTGACTGCCGATGACGGATTTAGCTAGCTTCAAAATATTCTCCGTGTACAGATCACCATCAAATGGGTATTCTCTGTTATTCTAGCGAGATTCTAGTATTGGTGGGCAATAGAAAATATATGACTTCTCTATAAGTACCTTATATTCAAAGAATCTGCCCCATATGATAGCTTCGCATGGCCTGAAAATTATCCTTGATTGTTGTCCACTCAAGCAAAACATACAGGCAGTTCACTGCAAGGCTAAGAAGCAATGAAAATGATGAACAAATTGATTGCTAAATCATTTATCTTTTCGTTATATCTTTTGATAGTTGGAGTAAATTACTAAACTTCAATTCCGAATTGATCTGGTTAATTAAGACATCTTTCTTATTATCGTGAGCTCGAATCCCAGATGAACTGAAAATTCACCCGTGTTTATTATAGGTTGCTGGGGCACATTAAATAGGTGAAAGTTGCAGTGTTCTCTAAGTGTCTTGGTAATATAGAAGAAAGGTTTTCTAATTCCTTTCTTATAAATTACAAAAATCGCCACCGATTGCTCTCACTAACTGATAAAGCTCAACTCTGTGCTGGGTACATGGAAGTATACTGGTGTACAACAGCAATTACTAAACATCAGCATTCATCCAGCCATATAAAATAGCATACACTCAAAATCAGTATTCTTCATTGTTATTGCAAGGAGGTCCTTCCATCACTGTTCTTTCAGAAGATTATAATGTTCATAATCATTTTCCTCATTTTAATAGTTTATTTAAACAATTATATAACTTAATGGAATTTACAATGAACCACACACACTTATATATATATATATATATATATATATATATATATATATATATATATATATATATATATATATATATATATATATATATATATATATATATATATATATATAAACATTGATAAATTTATCAATTGTGATTTTATCAGACAATAGCATACTTATCTGTGAGTAATCCTTTAAGTCCAACGTAAAAGGATTATTCTCACGGTGGAATTCATTTAGTCTGGGACCTATTGAAGAATATTTGTCTGGAAAAGAATTCGAGCTGCTATTTATTCAAGCAAAGAATGTCTGTGCCAGGGGGTCTTCGATTGAACCTGAAAGATAAAGCTTGGAAATCACGCGGTTGAATTGATTTCGACGATAAAACACTCTTCCTCACTTATTCAGATAGTGACCTATTCCAAAGGATATTCTTTCACTTAACAAGATTGTTTTGTTCAATTGGAGATAAACATTTTTTGTACTATAAACTACTCTTTTTTGCAAATTAATATCAAAATTAGTGGTTATAATCATATAGAGATTAATTGTGAATGAATATGCTTTGGGACTTTTATTGTGATAATAGCAATATTAATTTATGATTAACGTCAACATAATTCTAATTAAAAGTTATATATAGTACAAAAAGTTAATAACATTTTTGCTAAATATTTATATATATTTATAAATGCTATTAAATTATTCACTGTTGTTAAATTATCAATTATTTTACCAAAGATTAATCATTTAGTAGCATATATCATGTTATTAAATGTTTAGTCTTTGGTAAAATAATTGATAATTTAACAACAGTGAGTTATTTAATAGTATTTATAAATATATAGCAAAAATTTATCAATTTTTTTGTACTATATTAAAAAATTATAAAAAATTAACATAACATGCTAGAAACAATTTTGATATGTTACTGAATTTAATGAACATATTTTAATCGTTAGCACATTAATATAGGAAAACAGTTAATAATTTTTAATAATGTTTATTCTATAAAAGATCGCGGAGGAAGACTTGGGTGAAAAAACGTCGTTATCGTGTTATTATCAACATAGCCTTATCCTCCTAGGATAACTCATAGGTTAATAGAGTCCAAGAATAATCTGAAAGATTTGAGGCATATATTATATATTCTTTTGGGTCCATTATTTCTTCACTTTTATGGCGTGATGTAAACAGAGCCAGATCACATGTCAACATCTTCACTTGACGTGACCCAAAAGTAAATATTTTTAACTGGCTTGACTGAAAGAGAAAAGGAGCAAAAACATGTTCTATTAATTAATTAGCTTTTTAACATTATATTAAACAGATTAATATAGAAATGCAATTGTGTTTGAAATTATTTGAGTTATTATAAATTCATTAATTTAAGATTAATATATTAATCATTTTCTAACAATTTGTATCTAAATTTGTCTATATATATATATATATATATATATAATATATATATATATATATATATATATATAAGCATTTGTAACACAAATATATACAAAATAATGGCAATTCTACCAGCGAAAAGCAGATATCACTTAAAATGTAGTTTAAAAATTAATAAAGTTAATCAAAATAGAAATTCAAATAATTAATTGCACAGTAGAAAACAATTAACAACCAAATGTTGAAGGTAATGACAAAGGAATTTCAATTCATTTCAGTGATTTGTATTAATGACAGTATGACAATAATACTTTGATAAGCTTTTAAAATTTAATGAAAGGAGCTCTACGTTCATTTTAACAAATTGGGCAAATCTAAAGCAATTGGAATGAAAAAAAAAATTTTTTTTCTAAATTACAATTCTAAAATTTAGCAGGGAGGCATCATTTATGATGCAATTATTCTTGATATTTTTTCTAATTAGATGCTGATTAAAAGAACAACATTCGTGAAATATAATCATAGAATTTCAATTTCTTAAGACAGTTTAATTACTTCCAATCAGAAGTGATGATATATGAAGGCACACGCAACCAGTTATTTTTAATGTTTTGTGATCTAAATTGCTTCGAATGCTTAAATCGTAATTTTCCACCTACATGCGTTTTAACTCAAAATTATCTTAATTTATTTCTTATTTTCAAAATTTTTAAAAAAAATAATGAACCTAATTAAAGTACTCAAAAATATTAAAAACAGAAGCAGCATGAAATAATTTCAAGTTTTTTTTTTTTAAAAAAAAATGAGTGTTTAAAGATAAACTCATTAATTATTAGAAAAAATAATTTACTTGCTTCTAATAGAACCCAATTTTCTGCTAAAGCATTTATTTTAAGTAATTGCTTATATGAATCCTTATTTTTTTTAGCATGTATTAACTTTTTAAGTAGGAGATTTATGTAATCTTTAAAAAATATTATGTTTAATATATTTTCTTTGGGAATATTTTGAAAGTGTAATGTTCGCCACGACAATTTAAAAACAAGTGAAGGAAAAATTTTAATGGGGCATCTATAAGACTTTCAAAAACATTGCGGTGATTTCTTTCTTTTTATTCAATAAATGCATTTTTCTCTTTCAGTTTTAAAATAGTGATTTTAGAATTAATTAATCATTAAAATATTGATTATATATTACCGTTTGCTACATTGAACTAACTGCTTCTAAAAACAATAAACTTTTCAATTAAAAATTAATTATTTAGTCTTATGTTATTAAGAAACAAATTTCTTGAGATTGCAAAAAATATTTAATTATTTTGAAAACACAATCAATAAAAAAATCTCTTACTTTACATTATTTTATTATGCATGCAATAACACATCAATTTATTAATCTTTTATAATTAATATAACTTTCTATCATGTTTTTATAAAAGTAAACAATACATAATAATATCTATATTGTTAATTATTGATCATAAAAATATGCGAATTTTGAACATATATTTATATATCAATAAAATAAAATAAAAAGTTAATTATTTTATAAAAAGATATAAATAATAAAAGCTATCACACTGAAATAAAGAATTATTTATTTGTATTACATAAGTATAAGTGTAAAATAAATATAAGAGAGATAAATGAAATTATTTTTTAAGAAATTAAATAAAAGTAAAAAAAATTTAACATAAATTTCAAACATTTTTTGAAATTTCCCTATTAAAATCTCTTAAAAAATAAGTTTGAATTTTTAATAAAATTTATAAAATAAATTTTTATATTCAAGATAGGAATGAATTGTAATATTCTATAAAAATTTGATAAATTTTAATTGCTAAATATGAAATTAAAATCCAAAGCCTTTGTAAAATTATTGAACTGCTTAAAATTTAAATGCAACCCATTTAATTTACTCAGCTTTAAAACCTTATTTGCCATTATTTTGCATTTTCAAATTTCATATTTTATAGTAGGAATTATATTAAAAATATTGGTATCTCTATTTATTCTAATTTCATTCGTTTCTTAAAAAGTTTCATTTTAATGCTCTATACTTTGAGCATTATCAAAAAATATGTTTGAAGTTAATTATAGTTTTAAGATTTCATTTAACTTTTTATTATTATTTAATATACTATTTTTTTGTCTCCCTAAAACTTTGCTTAAATTTTATTCTATGTAATCTTATTGAGCGAAATATTTTTATATCTAATGTCAAAAATTAGTAGAAAATATTCAGATAAACAGAAAAAAAAGAAAAATATCTTTTTAGAGTGTAATTAGAGAATCAACGTTTGATAAATATTCTCGGAAAATGAGCTTATTTACTTATATTATTTTGTAAAGAAAAAGAAAAAAGAAATACAAATATTATTTTTAAATAACTTTTTTCCAAAATATATGCGATGTTAATTAAATTTAATAAAAGATTCTCCATTTTTTCCCTTTGATCTTAAAGATGTTTTTTATTTTATGAAGATATTTTTGAGCTTAATAAGGATTGATTATTAAAGAAAGTCAAGTCTTTTTTAATCTATAATATAAGCAAAATTAAATAAAAATCCTTTGTCTTGTTGTTAGGGAAAAGTAAACATTTTGTGGATGTTTTCATGCTTTCTCAAAATATGATGTTTTTCTGAAGTTTTACTTAAGTTTTTATTTTTTTTATTTTATCTTTAAATTTAGAAGCAAAATGTTTTTCAAGATGGTGGAAATAATCTATGAAATGCTATTTTTTAAATAGGATGTTTTCTCAGTATATTTATTAAAATTATTTTCTTTAAAGCAACAGCTGTGTCAGAAAAAAATTATTCTAAAAAGAATAATTAAAGTGATTGATGGTATAAAATATTTTACATCAAGTGTGGTATACACAAATTGGTTAAAATTACGTTAAAAAATCTGTTAAAGTAAAATACAAATTTGAATGTCTTTTGCTTTATTATGCAACTTGTTCCAAATAAAGGCTATCAGTCTTTGAATGTAACTAAAAAATATAATATCATTTTTGTGATTTTATTTAATATAAATTAATATAAAATTATATAATAATTTACAAAAATTAATAAAAAGATATATAAATATGATAATTTGTATCACTAGTATATTTAGAGTAAATAAAGTTAAATTTTGCTTCAGTCAGTAAATCCTTAAAGCAGTGATTCTCATTCACTGTTTCATGGTACTTTTTTTCACGCCAAATTTTTAAGTGTGTGCTGCCAAATTTTAGAAATATATATCATAAAAATTATTATGTTTTTTATTACTGGTAAAATAATAAAAGTACCGTTGTTTTTGCAATATATATCATATTATTTAATTTCACATAAAAAATTACAATAATAAACTAAAACTACTTTGCACAGTGTTTTCTAAGTAAATAAACAACTTTTAAATTTTTTCTTTGTGCGCTGAAAATTTTGAAATTGTTAAAAGTGTGCCGCTAGAAAAAAAAAAAAACGTTTGAGAAACACTGATATTATGTTAATGGTTGTTATGTTAACAAATATTAGCAATGCACTTATAATAATCTGATTTAATTTCATAAATTCGAACCACTTTTCATTAATCTAGATTAAACGAAAAAATTTTAAAATGCCTCAGAAACAAATTTAAACTCTAAAAATATTTATAATTTCAGTATTTTATAGTGAAAATCATCTTTTGAATTCTATCCCATAAAATTGCCATATCTTTTTAAACTTAGAATTGAAAATATATTTGTAACACCTTATTTGTTGATTTTTTATTCATTTCAACACATATTGAAGACCACCAACAGTTATAAAGCTTTTGAATTTGCAGAATGTAAAGTAGGAAAGCCTTATATCTATTATTTATGCACACATTTAATGTTACATATCAAACATATAAGCGTGTTACATATTAAAAATATTTACTATTTAAAAATGTTAAAAATATTTTTTTGTAAAATGCCAGGAAATTTTTTTAAGCTGAAAACTTTTAAAAAAAATTAATATTAAAGTTTGAAACCTTTCACCAACCAAAGTTAAATCTCTTCTGAAGCTTCTTCTTTATAAAATATGAAAATCCTTAAGCGGATTCTGATAGAGTAAATATTCGTCTGCAAAGAAAAAAAAAACAATACCATTATCACATCAATCCATCAATGGAATATTCCCTACTGAAAGCAGCAACATGATGTTCTAAGCCTTCTTATCACCCTTTCCATTGATGTATTGATAAGTTTTTTGTAGAAAATCTCCTCTATAAGAGCACCAATTTGTATATGCGGGGGAAATAAACTGATGAATGATTTTCTTATAAAGCTATTCAGCAGGTAGATATTTTCTACGATCATCTTAGGATGAGACTATTCTATATATCAACTTAATGGGAAATTTGCATGTTTTTTATTTCATGAATTTAAAGGAGGTTTTAGTGATCCCATAAATTTTCAGTCAACACCATATGCATTTTCTTTCCATAACTTGCTTTTCCTCAAACGATAAAGATAGATATCGGAATTAATGATTTTTTTAAGCTTTTTATTTACAAAGCAATATTTCCAAAGTCTTTCGCAGGTGTTTATTTTATCTTTAAAGGAAACAGACTTAAAATTAATTGCTTAGACATCGGTACAAGTAGAATATATTCAGTTTCATATCTGTAAATACAAATAACGATTTTATTCGGACAACATAATTAATATAAATAATTAAAATATGCAAATGAAAAGGGTGTAAAGAAACCTATTAGAAACTTTTGTAATAATTTTTGCATGAAAGTTTATGTATTAATAATAACTATGTTCAGTAAGAAAATGTGGATTATTTAAAAGTTATTTTAAAAAATAACTAAAACATTTTGATGTTTCATGCATTAGTTTGTGCTATAAAAAAAACAATATTCATATAGTGTCATCATCAACACAATCTGATGAGAAAACTTTGCGTTACTACAATTTATCTGAGAATGATTTCTACATATTAAAAATGGTATGTATAAAACAAACAATGAAATGACCATGAGTGCATTATATAGTTTCAGGGAAATTTTGTGATTTTTGAAGGGAAAATAAAATATTTTCGTTGCTTAATTTTTAAGGAATTATAAGGTGATGTCTTAAAAATCTCCTTAATTAGAAAATTATTTTATTAATATTAATAGTTCTAATATAGAATAAAAAGTTTAGAATTCGATGAGAGTTAGAATAATTCTGATAGATACACTGTTTCATAATTTACATGTCATTATCTCCTACTAGATTATGACATAATCTAGTAGAAGATGATGACATATTTTAAGAGTGGCAATATAATATTGGATAGAGACACTAATATGATATAAGAGATAATGAGGTGTTTGACTAATGACAGTAATGAGTTTAATAAAACACTAATATGATATAAAAGATCGCTTAACATGTTTTACTGGAGACAATAAAAGGATTACTAAAAACATTTGATCATTTCAGAAACTGATTAAATGTTTTTATTTCCGCAAACGACCAAATTACCCAATTAGAAATCCCAAACTAGAAAGGAATATGTTTCCTTTTCATTTAATAGTTCACACAAAAATAAATAGAAGTTACATATTTAGGAAGTAAACAAACTGATCTAATACAACTGCAATCTTTTATTGATTTTTTTGGAATATATGCACACAATTCAGAAGCTAAATAATTGTTTTTAGGGCGAAAAAGGAAAAAACAATTTTTCTTAACTTATGTCAAAATATGATAATAATCTTATTTTAATTTAAGAGTGAAACGATTTAAATATCTGAATATTTTATAAAAAATAACCTGATTTAAAATTATATGGTAGAAAAATAATTTATCATTTTAATAGCTGAATACATTCCCATAACAAAAAAGCCACTACAGTTGTTTTTGAATAAAAAAAAATAATAACAAAGATTTCTGAAAAAAGCAACTAAGTAATTTAAATATTAATAACATAGTTAGGATGTTGATAAATCTATTTTATAAATTAATTATCTGATTCATTAAGCTTTCAGTAAAATAATGTGTAAGAAATGCTCGTCATACAAGGAGAATATAATGTTTGACATAACACAATAAAAGATAGCAAATTTTTATAAAGGTAATCACATTAATTTGAAAAACAAAAGTAAGTTTACTTACGATTTTAGGTTACCAAATTTACATATTTAACCTAATTAAGACTGTAAGAAACTATTTCTCGCGCAAAAAGAGCTACTGAACTGAAAGAGTTTTTTATGTAACTCTCTTTCAAAAATATTTTAACTAAACAATAAAATCGTATTTGAATAATAATTCTTATGTATTCTCAAAACTGATAAAGTGATTGTAAAATTTTACTCTAAGATTTATATCGCAAGCAAATCTGTGAAATTAAAGAATATTTATGAAGATCTATCCAAAGCAGTTTTTTGGTAAAACTGAGAAAAGGATAACAAAATGTTTCTATATATCTTTAATATTTTGATAATGAAGATTAATAAATTATTATAGTTGTAAATTTTTAAATAAATGTTATAATTAGGTAATATGATCTTTAAGCATGTTATATAATTTAAAAAGTCAAAAAAAAAAAAAAAAACTGCTTTTCACTTTACATAAAATGATCCTAAGAAACATTTTTGATCTACCTAAAGGAACTAATAATTTATTATTAATTGATATAATTAAGGGATCTAATATTTGCTAAAATAGGGAATTCCTTAAATTTGCAAATTAAAATTTGGTAATTTTGTTTGTAAAGCGTGAATCCAATTAAAAAACTGAGTAAACACTCATTTTACTTTGCAAAAATCACGAAATTTTCAAAATTGTTTTGCATTTAGAAGTGGCATCTATTATTGGAGCAATAGAAACGGGATACATTTCTAGAACCAACCGACTATTTTGTATGTAATAGGGAAGTAGTTCAAATTAATATATAGATTGCACAAAACTGATCAATTCTTTTTGATCTAAAAACTTAAAAACTCATAGAAACTTCGATTTTTGTCCAAGGTAAAAGATGCCTGCTTAAAATAAGATGATTTATAAACGAATATTTTATTGATGCAAGATGTCAAGGGAAAAATGATAACTTTACTTTAGACAACGCCCGTTCTTGGCCTTTCGGACGCCGAGCCTCCCAATAACGGCTGACGACAACGTCAGCTGGATGTAGGGCAAGTGCAGACGCTGCTTTAGATGGTCGGCATCCATCCTAGCATGGCCACAGAGTGGGCAGGCTCTATCAGCAGCCAGGCCAAGCCGGTGTAGGTGGACGCCCAGAAAGTCGTGTCCAGTGGTAAGGCGAAAGCGGGCAACAGCCTCGGCTCTCTCCAGGGGATTTGGGATCGCGACAGTGGCGAGGGTTTTCCATCGCTTCCCAATACTCTCCTCTCCTAGGGCCTCATTAGAGGACTTGTTGATGTAGATATTTTGATAATTGTCTTAGTTCTACTAAGGGTCAGAGGAACTTCTGTGTGAGCACGATCTGTCCCAAATTTGGCCATTTTTGTCTGCTTTTCCGTTTTTAGGGATTTCGACGTGGCTTGGAATGAAAAAATGATAAGGATGACATATGTAAGAAATATTTTAATATTATATCGTAAAAAGACGTATTATATAAATATGGTAATTAGAAATTTTGAAAAGAACTAATTAATTTGAAAAGATTAAAGACTACTTTGGTATTAATATTGTTTAATGTATTTTCCATTACATATTTCCGTTATACAGTGTGACATTAAGAAAGAAAAGGATTATTTGATCTTATAGCATGGTTACTCATGATTCTGAAGGCATCCACCTTTGTGAAGGAGGCAGTTGTGGCCTGGTTGGTTAGGGCATTGCTTTTATAATCGGAAGGTAGTGAATTCGAATCTTGGCTTAACCGAAGATCATCCGGGTTCGCTAATGGTGGCTGGGGCACTTTAAAACTGAACATGATAGCTGTGTCCTCCAAGTGAAATGATACCTCTGGGTATGGCAGTCCAAGTATTAGGGGTCTTCTGCTTGGCCCTTGCTTCAAAATCATGAAGACTCCACCAGGCTGCTTCTATTCAACTGGTAGATGACAACTCATGGCTAAGTACGAGGAAGCATGCTGGTACAACAACCTTTATGAAGGCGTCTGGATTGTGTAAAACATAACACTTGTTGCCAGGTTGATGAGTACAGGGGCATTTTCTGTCTGATTTCTGACGTTTTACATTTGCAGGATTATACATTGGTATTTCCTTTCCAGTAGTTTTCCAAAGACAGTGAGTTTTGAGTTGCGCAACTTCACGCGTTATACATACTCTCATGTCACACTTGACCACACATTATTCGCATCAGCCAACATACCTTGTAAGTTTACAGCAGCTTCCCTGGCCACCATCCAGATCTCTCACTAATCGAACACGTTTGGGATATGATTGGAAGCCGCTTACAGTCCCTGTTATTGCTTCCTGCAAAGGACGCATTTTGTCAAATGGTTGACAGCGAAAATAAAGCCATTCCTCAGAATGCCATGAGTACTCTCATTGACTCTGTGCCTAGACGTATTAGTGTATCGCCGTCTAGTGCGGTCCTACAACCTACTGACCCGATCCTGTTTTCACTCTATATTAACCATAAAATATCGATATATCAATTATTTCCGTTGCTGTCTTTTTCCGTGTTCCGGATTTCGTCATTTTCAAGCAATTCATTCTTAGTGTTGCATTTTCAATGCCGGGTAGTGTAAATTATTATATATTTTGTCTCTTTTTATTAAACTGAAATTTATTAATTTTGCAGTTTAAATGAACTTAATATGCTGTTATTATTGTGCGATATTCCCGAAAGATTCTAAAAACTATTTGAGTTCTGAAATCTTTTAATCTGAAGAATATTTATTTCTAAAACTTGAACCATTGCATTTTTTCACACATGGCTCCCATTCTCACTTAGTAATATCATGAAATTTAAAATTTTAAAAATACAATGTTAAGTTATACAAGAAAACTATATTCATTAAAAATGTTGATTAATAATTTTAATGATCGTTTCTTGCAATTTAGAAGCCATGTAAAATAAATATACCTGACATCAATAGTGAATATCCTGACAGATCCAAATGATATTTATGAACATTTAATATGAATTTACTTTTTAAGAGTGTTTTCTTTACAGAAGGAAAACGGTATATTTCTCAAAGGAAAAAGAAGGATAGAAATATTCCCATGTACCTTCTCCAATATTTGCTGAAAGCCGATTTTCAACAACAATCTGTTATTCAACAGGTGTTAGAGTATCGAACTTCAACCATTCCATTGGAAGTGCGTAGTCCTACAGCTGTGTCATAGTGAATGTTTATTAAATATGAGCAATGTTAATTCATAATTTTATTTCATTTATCTTTTTTAAAGAGCCTAACATATATTAAAACATTTTTACAGTGATGTGAAATTATCCTATAATATGGCTTGATAGTTTTTCAAAATAACTTTTTAACTGGACACTAATTTTTCATTGATTTTCCCAACATTAGTAAAGGAAAATATAAAAAAGATGAATTCCGTCTCTTTAGTGATAAAAATAATACACTTTTGTTCAATTGTTGACAGCACGGTTATTAGATTTTCAGAGAAAATGGTTAATTATTCTGCAAAGTTTTGTATTCAACAAGATTGAATAAAAATTAACTATAATAAATAAAATGTAAATAAAATTATATTTATAGTTTTTTTAATTGCAGAAATTTGATTTTGTTCTTCCTTTATTAATTTATTAGGAATTTTAGCAATTGTTGACAATGTCGTCAGTTGCAGTAACATTACGTCACTTAATCTGAAAATTTTAAGTTGAAGATTTTAAAGTAAATGAGATATATAATTCAAAGTTATATATGCGTAAAGACATTTAATTCTTAGTCGTCTGACTTGGTGCTTAGAGTAATATATTTGGAATGATTATCTGCAATACATTTTGAATTTCATTATTAGTCTGTTGTAAATTTTCCGTTAATTACATTTTGCTGTAGTTTCAGCAAGAGCTTGGAGAAATATGAATGTAAATTTACATTTAAAGCTCTGTAATTTCCGTTGTTGAAACAAATATGTTATGAGTCCTATTCAGAAGGTTTATTTGCGCAATAATAACTGCGTAAATAATTTATGCGGATAAGTGTTTGCACACACTAGGAGAACTATGAATAGGGTTGTTAGTGGGTAAATATGTTAAAAATGGAATAGTTTCTAAATGCAAGTTTGGCGAGTTAAGCGCCGTTTACCGAGGCTAAAATAATTGAATGTTGATACAGAAAATTATTCAAGTCAAAATGTTGCGAATTTTTGTTTTTTTAAAAATTTGAATAAAAAAAAGAATGCATTTTTTTTCAGATATTTTTTACTACTCATCATATATGTTCACTAATAAAGAAAAAAGTAGAATGTGATTTCAGCTGCTGCGGAAAAAAACGTCGTAAAAAATATGAATATTTTTTTTTCCTAGGGCAAGGGAGTTGGCCGCTTCGGCCATTTTCCCTCTAACAGACCAATACAAAATAGTCTGCAACGATAGTTGTCATGTCTAAGAGAGTTGATGCTGTTCAGAGATGGCCAAGCGGTCAAATGTCTAAAATTCATAGCCTCTCCTGTGAAATATAGAGCGAAAAAATGTAATTAATATTAAAAATGACCTGCTGCCATCTTTTGGAGAACTTAAGAACTACGAGATTGAAATTATTTTAGTATTATTCTATATATTAATGCAAACTATAAGGTGAATAAAATTTTTTAAAACTTGTTTAGATATTTTGTATGTAGGCGGTAATGTGAAATTATTCCGAAAATAATTTGATAACTCTTTAAGTAATAAAAGTATATATATATATATATATATATATATATATAACATACATATATAAATATATATATATATATATATATATATATATATATATATATATATATATATATATATATATATATATGTATGTATATATATATATATATATAGTTTACGGGAAGATCCTTCTTCATAGTTATGTTTTGCATAAAAGTGATAATGATAATTTGAATTTACTCTTTAGCATCAAAAAGTTATATTTAAATGAGATCCAATCTCCAATCACATCAAGTTCAATCAAATCTTAGCTAATAAATACAAAATGTTATACAAGTAAGTATTAATTAATTAATCATGATAATGTTTGATACACGAAGAGATATAAATTAGAACAACTATTGTGTTTTTCGCAGGATATGAATATTTTACAAAGAATGGTACTTTTCTGCTTTCGAGACCAGACACTGTTTTGTATCAAAGGTTCATGTGAAATTAATATTTTTGTTCCAACGTTTAGGAAATCTAGTTTGTTTTATTGAATTTCAATAATGATAAAAATATGAAAAATAATTTGGCGATGATTTTTATGCTTTGTGAGTGAATTTTTCTTCAAATATAGTGGCAGGTGATACCTGAATCTAGTGGGATGACAGAAAAGTGCTTGTATTTTTAAACTGTAAAAAAAAATATGCATAATTTCAATAAAACTGGAACTTTTAGGAAAACAACAAAATGAAAGTATTTTTTGTAGATTTTTATTTTTAATTTGTCACCAAAATTTAAAACATGGAATCTGATAATATGTCAAGTTATTAAGGAATACATTTCTCATTTGCGTTTGTGGTAGTTGTTTTTATTTAGACAAAATGAAAATATAGATTAAACAATAAAAAGAATGTAGTATTTTATACATCTTAAGATATAACAATTTTTTGATGTTTAAAATAATATCACTTTTTTACGCTTTTGCGATCTTTATAATTATTTGCAATTTTTTTATTAAAATTAAATGCGTTTGCCACTTAATCTGAATAGGGAAAACTATGTAATATTTACACTTGAAATTTGTTACAGAAATAGAATGTGTTTGTGCAAATTATCAGGTATCATTATTCGTTTTGTATATCTTAAGATGAAACAATTTCTTAAGTTTTAAATATTCTTGCAACTTGTTACCAAAAAAGAAAATTCTTAAATGAACTGTTATTATTAATATTTCCTGACACGCAAAATAATTTTTCTCATGCTTGCACTTATTAATGAAATTGAATGCAAAAATCCGTGTTCGGATTCATTTTTATATTTATATTTTATGTTTCTATTATCTATTTATATTTATTTTTACTAATTAATCATAATAATATTTGCTTTCGTTCCCTTTAATATTTTTCATTTATGAAACATTCATACTTTAATATAAATTTTCAAATCTGAAATAAGAGTCTGAGATTCTTACTCTATAATTGTTATTTTTTTTATCACCAAATGCGAAGAATAATTATGCTTTCCTTAGGTAAACTTTAGCTACAAAATACTGAGTTCATTAAGCAAGTTCGAAGAAGGTAATCCAATTATGAATTAAAGAAACTTTGAAAATATTCCACTTTCTTCCTGTAATTCGATCGATCCGGTAAAAATTAAATTACTCGGGAAATGGAATTATTTCAATTGTTGGATCGGAGGGGCTCGTATTTGCGTACACTTGCGTAACCGTGTAATGAAATTCTATGAATTCGGCTAGTGTCTAATGAAGACACATTTGGATAGTTAGTTAATTGTGTTTACGTCGGAGTTATATTTAAATTTATTGCGTAATAAATATATAATTTAACTGATGAAGTTAGGAAAGAATGCTGTGTTGTTCTTAATCCACTAATATTTGTGGATACAAACATAAATGGTCAGCTAACGTGCAGTTAACATATTATTTTGTAACATTTGCTGCCTGGTGATTAAAATTTTCAAGAAATCAAATTTATTTAACTTGTCATTAAATTTAACTTAATAAGGCAATGGCAAAACCAAAATTAATAAAATTTATTTGAAAATGAGAAATGAAATATTTTATTAAAATTGCTTAGATTTCTTTTATAAGTTGCACACGAGGTGAGGGATGTTGAGTTAAAAGTAATGTTTACATGGTGCGTGCTCGAGATACTTCCATGTTTCTTTTTGCATGAAATTTATATGTTTTTCACTATTTGTTAAAAGTCCCTGAATAAATCAGAAAAACGTTCTAAATTTAATAAAGCTTTAAAGAATTAATTTGTCACATATAACAGTATTGTTTTTCGCAATTTTATTTAAAATGCCAGTTATTAATTTAAAATGTTACTTTTTTAGTAGAAAGTTTAATACTTTAATAGAAAGACGCCCCCAATTGACTTAAATTCGCATAGCCGAGGTATAGCGAGCTTGGCTTGCCCAAGTGTCATTAGTAACAACAACAACAAATTTTACTTCTCACACTTCATGACTTCTGAATTTGAAACTCTCGGATAAATTACCAATTGATTGATTGATAAAAAGTATCATTAATGTAAATTTCCAATGACTGTTCCAGAATGGAAAATTACCTTCGAAATAAATCATATTTGAAAATTATAAAATGCAGTCCGTTCAATCAGATACAAAAGTGAATATTATAAAGAATTTTTAGAACAGCAAAAAGAGACAGATATGAAGAAATTGATTCGCTGTCTAATTTATCACTATTGATTAAGTATATTCAAATAATTCGGAATATAAATATCTGAGAAAATATAGCATATGAAAAATGTACTATAATTCTCTCTCTATGTATCTATCTATCAATATATATAGTTGTAATATCATTTCAAGAATGTTAAGAGCATAAAATAACGCTTTTAACTCCTCTGATTTGATTCAATTATAAATAATTGATATACAAAGGTTATACACATAAAGTTTACAAATTTTAAGAAAAATTTAAGGTTTCAAAAAAAAATGTTAAGTATTTCGAAAGATTTTAAACAAAACAATCAATGTAATTTCGATTTTTGATAGTAATATCTGATCAAATATTTTATGAATTTTATTAACGCTAAATTATTTTCAAATTTGAAAACACAATCATTTCGATGTTTTCGTCTGAAATTTTTCTACATGAATTTAAATGAATAAATGCATCTTTAAACGTATCTGAAAATTATGTTGATCATTCAAAGATTATAGGGAAAACAATTGAAAAATGCATAGTTCAAAATATGTTGTTTTCTTCATATTAGGAATATTATGAATGTAACTAAATTTAACAATAAATTTTAATTATTAATCTAATTTTGTTCGGATTCCATAAATATTATTCTAATCACCATAATTGTTATGAACCTAACAATGAGCTTACGTTTCCTATTAATACTGATTCTAACCTTATTTCTTGACTATTGGAATATATATATATATATATATATATATATATATATATATATATATATATATATATATATATTTTAAGAGATTATAACAGATGAGTTGATGCCAAAATCATTCAGGGAAAAATGCTAAGATATTTTCGTACTGTGGATAAATATTCCAGAACATACTAGGGAGCCCAGACACTCCTTCGATACACCAGGGGAATACTAAAATGAGAAAAGATTACACACTATCTTCGAGAATGGAATATTTGTAACTTGCTTGTACTCTAGGAGAAATCCTTAAGAACAGCAGCCATACTTTATTCAAGCAGTATAAAAATATTTATGACTTATCGGTAGCTTGTGTAAAATACATTAAAATTGACTTTATACTAAAAAAATTTTTTATCAAAGTTCCAAACAGGAGATGAAAAAGCTTTGACTTTTTTCTGACGTATGAATGAAAATTTTATATGTAAGCTTGAAAGTAGATTTTTTCCTGTAGATATATGGGATTAAGTAAATACTGTCCAGGAATTTGAAATTATGCAAAATTATACAATATATGTATTTCTTTAGTAAGTGCCTACCATTAGATTAACCCGGCATAATGTTTGATTTTTTGTGTTTTATCTTCTATCGATACACAGTAAATTAAATTTAAACAGTGGTTTATTGGTTATATTGAGCAATTTTCGATTATTTCATTAAAATATCATGTATTTTTGATCAATAATAAAATCAAGATATTTGACATAAAATATTACCTCTAAAAACTGCATCCTGCATCCTCAAACCAATGGAATAATAATAGATCCCATTTTGTAACCAGCAAAATAATATTTACCTATGGTAAGTACAGTGATCTTCTATTTTGGGATTGAATCAGAAAAGATTCTTCTGACATGTAAGTCATTTTTACGTAATAATTTTAGAAACCCTGGAATGTATGTCTAAAAAGAAAGGCAGCGCAATTGAATGGTTTCTGGTACGATAAATGAAGGTGCATCATCAAAGAGGCAAGGTGTGCATTTAAGTGTGTTGTAGGATGCAAATTGTCTTACATTAATTTGGTGCTATACTGAGAGGAAGGTACCAACTTAGCCGACATCCTTTATGCTTACCTATGGTTTACAATATAGAGTTTGATTATTTCATTTATTGATCTTAGGGAACTGGTTAATAATGATATTTAGAGAAATTTAAAACCAGAAATTTATTGTTTCTTTGTGTCATAGATAATTACTAGAATAATAAAAGTCCTTGAGGAATGTTTTGCCGAGCTGGCAGTCAAACAGTTAGCTCTTTGACTTATGGCTCAACAGTTTGTGGATTCGAATTCTTTTTTAGGATTGAATATTTGTAGGGATGCGGAATCAACTTTAAAATATAGTTCCCGATCTTATTAGCCTCTATATGCAAAAACATTGGTTGTTGAGGTCATAAATATTTGTTAAGTCTTATTTGTGAAAGTTACACATTTATTATTCCTTTTATTTTCTTTCATCCATATTTTTATCATTTTCTTACTGTTCTCTTCAACGTTTTAATAATAGTTTTCAATGAATTTTTGATATGGTTTCAAACAGATGAGAATATATAAATTAATAAAAAAATATTATTAAGGTATAAAATTAAGAAAACGGTGTTATTATGCTCTACTATAAAGCTAATACCCTTATAACATTTCCAATTGGTAAAATTAATGCTGCAAATTTTCCATTCGAAATACATTAAATTGTCGAAAAAAATAATTATTAACAAAATTTTTATGATTATCTTCACATTGGTTTTAATAAAACTAAGATTATTAAAAGATTATAAGCTTATTTTTTTATATCTTTCTTTCTTTACTTAATAAAGTAAAGAGAGTTATTAAGTTATTTGTTATCCATACTGAATTTGCTTAGCTTAAAACACAATGAATAAATTATATAAAACTCGTATTTAGACATTAAAGTTGAAATTTCTTTTTTTTTCAGCTATTTTTACAAAATTGATAATTATTCCTAAATGGAAAAAAAACATATCTAGGTTCTTTTACGATTTTAGAAAATATACTTCGTTGACAAATTTATTTTTGTTTCATCATCAAATTCATTTGAAACAAATCTCAATATATTAAAAAGTGATTCTTTTACATGTAAAAAAAAATTCGCTGGAAAAACTACACGTTAAAAATTATATTTAATATTAGTTATGGATATATTGTCCCTTAAGATTTACTAATCATAAAATTATAATTATTCGATAAAATTGATTGAAAGGGAATTTTATGATGTTTGAGTTTAATGGTATGTTTGTTGTGAAATGATTGTTAAATTTGATTTCTTGATATTATCTGCATTTTTTCAAAAATAAAATCATTTATAACCTTTTTTGATTTTCTTACAAGTTTGATATAATTTGATATTTTATATTTCTTTATAGATCCTTTATAGAATTTGTTAATTACAATTTTTTTTATATTTATATAACAGCTTTAGAAAATTTGCTAGTATTTTGAATCTTATTCCATGAATATTTTAACAATTATTTGACAATCTGTTAAAAAACAGATAATGAAAAGTAAAATTAATCCTTTTTTGTAAAATTCTCTGCCAGAATCATTAAAGAAAATATAGAAGATTTGATTAAGTAAATGATACTACACTTGGAATCAATTTCTTGAAAGTGATGGAAAATCTTCAACAACATTTTTATAAAATTTTCACTAAACATAAGACATAAATGGCGAAATAAATTTTTTCCAAACATTCACCACATTATTTAGTATATACACAATGTCTACAATTTTAATTAAAAATAAAAAAGAATTATACCTCTATACCAAAAGGGTGAACATCGTTAGGAATTAAATTATAAATATTCAATTTAATACCTAAAATTTGACAGATCTTATAATTGACATACATGTATTTAGTATTTTATATATTACAATCATTGCATTTTTTATTAAATAAAACACCAAAAAACTTCAAATTTTCAGGAAAAATTCATTGATGCATCTATTTAAAATTGTTCAAATACTATATTTGAATTTCTATTTTTCAAAATTTATTTCTGAAAATGAATGTTTAGATATTTGAATATTAGCGTGAGTCATTATTTACAAGTGTAAAATTTATTGCGGAATTCATATTAAAGAAACGCCTTATGTTGAGAAACTTATCTTCATATTTTCTCTTGAAATATTTTAACAGAACAAATATTTGCTTTGGAATTTTTCGAAAACAACGAGTATGTTTCTTCAAGACTTAAAAAATTCTAAGAAATCCGTGAATAGTTATTTGAAAATTAAAATGGAAATTCTACGTAACTTATGATTTCGGAAAATACATTTCCAGCTATTCTTGGTAAAGAAGTCAGGTTCAATTACTATAATCTAATCTTCATATAAATATTTATGACTTTCTTGTAGATAGGGCATTAAATTAAATATTTATACATACTAAGGTAATTTATGTATTTGAATATAGTTGGAGGGAGATTATTTTTATAATGGAGGATTTTTTCTGTAAACAAAGTTCCTTCAGCCCGTTGTTGATAAGCAGCGGTTATTCAGGTAAACAAACAATTCTACAGAAAACAATATTTTGATGCAGGTAAATTCTTGTAGATATATTGTGGCTCTAGAGTATAATAGAGCATTGTTAATTTTCCACTTTGTTTTTTACAAATCTCTATCTGGCATATTTCTTGAGAATGTTTTGCTTTTAACGCCTTTAACAAACATGGCTGGGATATTGTTACACAATTCATAAAATTTAGTTAAGGGTTAAATATTTAATAATTCAAAATCAAATATAATTTTACTATCCAAAAAATCAATCAAAAATGGTATGCATTATTTGAGTACCTTACCCTAAATTAATAATCGAGAATTTTGCTGAAAATATATAAATTTTTTAAATTTTCATTCATAGAAACTTAAAAATTGATGTTTTTGTTAAGAAAAACAGTTATGATAAACTATTATTGAAAGAGAATGTTAAATATGCATTAAATTTATCTTAAATATTCACAGAATTAAAGTGAAAAATTACAGATTTGCATGAAAAAAAACATTGAAATAAAAATGTATCACATTGTCAAAGTATCTGTTCAAGACCTAGAATATTTCTTTATATTATAATGAATATTGAAAAATTCCACACTCTGTTTTAGCAAATTTGTATTTTTTCTTATTTTCTGAATTATTTATTTTTAACGAATATCTTCTAATATTAAAACAATCATGGGAAAGGAATTTATTTACTAGGACAAAAAAGTATTACATGTGATTTTTTTAATTTTGTTATAAGAAAATAATGCACTCTATTATCATATTAATTAGGACAAATTCATTTTGATACATATATTACAAAATAAAACGGACACGTAAAGGTTATGCATCTAATTTAAACAAAGGGTAAAGTTGACATTTATTCAAACAAAAAATTTTTCAGCCTATAGAATTAGTTATGTTTAAGACAAGTTAATGCAGGCATTTTTGACTAAAAGTTTGGTAATACCTAACTTTAACTAAACAAAATTTTATCAATCTAAGTAAAAATCTTCAGAATTTATTGATTTTTGCCTATGGGAAATAAACGCGTTTGGGGTCTGAACTTTTGAAAAGTTTTCCGGGCAGTGCTTCAGTTATTAAATATTTTTCCTGAAAAGTTCTCATCAAAATATATGAAAAAAGTAATATCTGTGAGTAAAGGGACTAGGAAATGCGCTGAAAATTCTTAGTTAAACACACAGTTAAGTAGTGATAAATCTCTGGAATACGATTTGTTGCAACAAGTGGTCTTTTACAATCATAAAATAATTCTACTCTCTAAAATGATGTTTTTTTTTATTTAATGCGTAAGGCTTAATTTCTAGTTGTATTTTTGTGCAGTAGAAAAACGTCACCTCCAGGTAAGAAGTGATAGATAATAAAATTCAGGCTGATACAAGACACATTAATGTTCTTGATCATGGTTTAGCTATTTTACTGACCAATGATGATAAAATGAGAAAATTCACTTCTTATTCCTTATCACAAAACTGATTAAGATTCATAAATTTCTTGCATATATATTTTCTTTTTCGTTGTATTCAATAATAGCTGTAATTAGACTTTCAGTTCAATATTTCACGCTACAAATGAAGGATTGAATTTTGTTTGATGCAAAAATTTCTGAGTTGTTATATTAAATAACTATTCATAAAAGGCTATCAATTTTTTAAGTGATTCTAATACTGAGTTTTAATTGAGTATCATGAAGTTCTGTAGTTTCACGTGACGTTCGATGGTCAGTTTATTCTAAAGACAATGAGCCATATTGCAAATAAACGGACACGAAATAACTTAATGTATTGCATTTGTTCTTCACAAAAGTACTTAATTATATATATTAACTTATTTTTAGACTTAGTTGTATATTTTCCTTCCATATAAGGTTCGTGATACATATGTGGATACCACCTTAAGAACACTGAATCATTAAGAATTAATTGGTGCAAATGATTTCCCATAAGTTGGATATATCCTTATCAGTTTTCCTCCCATAATTTAGGCTCATCGAAATAATTAGTTCTAAAAGTGAAGACATAATTCTTTCCCAGCATCTTTGTCTTTTTGAAAGCTATTGCTATGTGGAGCTAGTGCTTCTACCAAGCATGTCGACAAGTGGAGGACAGTCATAAGTCCTTTGAACTCTTTTTGGAAAGGGAAGCTCTGTTAGAAGACGCAAGTCCCACCTCATAACTTTGTTGTTATGCGTCCTATGCCTATGGTAACCGTAACTGCGTTTATAGTGTCCTAACGAAGCCTCTAGTATGCTAGGTGAGCTGTTTGAATGCTTTGCCTTATCCAGGAACTCAGGCGATGCTGTGGGGGATTCTTTTCATTTCCTGAGATTTAAAACACACCCATGTACGAAAAACTACTGAAGTAGACCTATATTAAGGAAATAACGAAATCTAGAGTAAATCAACTGAAGAAACAGGAAGGGCTCCTCTGCTACCAGACCTCTTTGTCTTGATAGAACTTGATAGAAAATGGCACACAAGTGAGGAAACGGAATATCATATTTTAAACGAATGTTATATTTTTGATCATTCTCGGTTGACTAATTTAGTTCTCTTGATATTACAGAATTATTTAGCTCCAAAAAGAACCTTTCTGACTTTATAAGCAAGTGGGAGATCCTAAGAAAGGGAGTTAGGCTGTTTTAGATTTGAAGTATGGTACAAAATGCTTTTTGCAGATGAGCTTTTACAGTCAAATTCAATTTAGAAGAAGAATCTATTGCAATTACTTTATAAGAAAAAAAATTTCAAAGGATTTACTTATATCTTTCTATAGAATTCGTTATATCACAGTAGTTTCAGGCACTTATGCAAATTTTGGAAAATCACACATTTGCAAGTAGTCTTCTTATTTCAATTTGCATTATTAACGTTAATGCTTTATTTCTAAAGTACTATGCCTCCAACTATATTATTTCGCTTAAAGTCAAAATTTTGGTATAATTACGTCATATATTTAATTTGATGCTATGAAATCAAACTTCCATTTGAAGAATTTAATAGTAAAATATATATGATATGTATACCATAAACTAGATTTCCGTCGATTTGATTTTACATTTGAGTCAAGTACTGAAGAATTTTCCCAAGACTATATTATTTGGAGAGAATGTGGTCTGGGCTTCCTTTCTAACTGTTGCTGAACATTGAGAGATTTTGGGGTTGATATTTGTTGTATAGTTTTAGATTTTCTTGCTTTTAAAACAAATGTATTTGTGAAATAACCTCCTATAAGACAATCCATAGCAGATACTCAAAGGTTTCCCAACAGCATTCAGTAGTTAGTCTAATACTTTATTTTTGTAAATAATAAATCGTTTATTAATCAATAGATTATCTAAATTTAGATTTTTGTTAACGTAATAAATAAATGACACATCGGTAACTAACACCATCTATCGTGTGCAAGTAATATTACTATAATTTTGAACAAAATATAAGGAAGTAAAATTTACTATCCATCTGAACACGTATAAATTTTAGTTTTGGATCTTGAGATATTTTTAACTTACAATGGTTTAAATTTTTTTAAAGGCATGTTTTACAGTTCTTTTATTAAAATTATATTATGCACAAGTTTATGAAAAAATTTGATAATTATATTCACTTAAAAATTTAAATTACGTAATATATTAAAGTGAAAGCTTTGGAGACTCATTTCTTTAATATTTCTACCACTTTTTCACTCATAAAATCAAGCGTACAAAACATTTTCTTAAAAGTTAAAAAAATTTATTTAGACTAATGAATTCTAACACAAAAAAAAAAACAAATCCAATTCTGTTTATTATTCTTAAAGATTTTGAAAAAAAATACTGCTTTCTTAATTTTTGTTGAAAAAAAAAACTATCATGTAAAGAAAAACAAAATCATCTCAGTAAAGTATAATGATGAGAAACATTCGAATTTCAACAAAAAGAACAAAATAAATGAAATTGAAAAAAGTACCCCTCCTAGTTTACGTTTCCTTTCATATTATATTCGCTATAGCAATTTAGATTCAAAATGTCGTAGTGATAAGAAAAAGTATTTTTTTTTTCTGGAAGACGGTTGCAAGAAAATGAGACGAATCTTTAATCTCTCAAAACAGTGATTTCTATTCAGTTTCTTGCTGGAAGGAGAAGAACAGAAAAGTTTTATCAGATTTAAAAATCGTTTTCTCTTTCCTTTTCAATTTCGAAGCTGATGTTCCAAATGCTCGTGAAAGAAATGGCGAAGTGAAAGTGGAAAATACGAAAGTATTGAATCTCATTATTGGAAGTAACACTTTTCAGTACCTCGGGCAAATATCTTAAGAGATGATTTATTTAAAGGCATAAACAAAAGCATTTGCTTTGCTTTTTTTAGATTTACATTCTTTTTAAAAAATATCCAGATAAGAAGTTTTAATCCTACTTTTGTGATTAAAATAACAGATAATAAGATTGAGTTGCCATTTGTTTTAAGTTTGCGAGAACTGAACAAAATTGAAGATTTTTCCCCCTTTCTCTATCCACACACACACACACACACACACACACATATATATATATATATATACATATATATATATGTATATGTATATATATGTATATATATGTATGTATGTATGTATGTATATATATATATATATATATATGTATGTATGTATGTATGTATATATATATATATATATATGTGTGTGTGTTTAACTTATAGATATATAAAATATAAGCATTTTTAAAAAGTAGTGATTAATTTTATTTGTTTTGAAACGTATTTGTCATGCCCTGGATTTTTCTCGGAAAAGATTTGCTAGTTATATTTCCGAATTCGCGCTCAAACGATAAACATTTTAGATGTTCCCTTGATAATCTAGCTTAGGCACTCTGAGATTTTTCGGTCACATTTTATTTCAAGAAGGGTTCCAGGAATGCCATTGGTGCATGGGAGGAATTTGCCAGATTGAACGTAGTCCAGATTTTTTAATAAAGTAAAGTTCCTGATATGTAAGTGTTAAACCAGTGGGTGTATCTTCCTCACTGCTCTCTTTGGTCAATCGATCTGTGGTCTTATTGCCTCTATATGGAGAAAAATATGGTGGAACATGAGTAAACAGATGGAACATATTTCAATAGATAGTTCAAAATTTAAAGAAAAATAGAATAAAAGAAAAATGAAACGAAGTACCAACATGGCCAGCTTCTGGGGTGACCCTTCTGTTGTTTATAAGAGTGAAGTAAGGGGTAGTTATAAACTGCAGAAGGATTAGCCAAGCCTTGAAGGTCTCATAAGTAGCTTGAACTGACAATAGCGCTTACACTTAATATTTAAATTTATGTATTTATGCATTTTTTTACACTTTATCTTTAAAATTATGTATTTGGTCTCTTCTATTTATATTTACTTGCCGTTTTATTTGTATATTTTTGCTGGTTTTGATTATTATGTATTTAATAGTGTATTTTCGCAATCTTGGACTTAACTTAATATTAGGTTTACATTTTAGGCATTTTCTTTTTTTTCTCTATTCTTTTTTTTATAAGCAGAGAGTATATTGGAAATTTATATAAGTTTTAAGAAGTACTGGAAAAGTTTTGATTTCAGGAACAGAATCCACATTATTACCACTTTCGTTTATTTTCTTAATGACAGTATTCTTAAAACCGGTTGTTTCTAAGCTAAATTCAGGCAATAAATTTCGGATAAAGTTAAATATAGAGAATGAAGCTGTTATATAGTTGAGATATATGAATAGAAATGTATACTTTGGTCACCAACGTATTAAATTCCAAAACATCATTGTTTTATTATTAATTATTATACATATTAATTACTTTTCATAAATTTGTAAGAATTATTAAAAAAAATTCCCACCCTTTTACAAGATAAAGAAATAATTTAGAAAGCAAAAATGCTTTTTTACTAGTTCAATTAAAAAAAAAGTTATAAATATATGTAATAAAAATAATAAGAAAATGTAACGTAAAATAAAAATGCGTAAATAAAGTAAATTAAGGCTTTTTTCCTGGGAAATTAAAATGCGTATTTTAAAAGACATGTTTGTTGTTGTTGTTCTCGTGTGCCAGCTAGCCTGTCAAATTGGGGTGCGCTGCTCCACTTTTCCAACTGAGCCGTATTTAGTGTGGAGTCCGACTTCTTCAGTACACACACATGCCATAGGGACCCGTTTATCGGATAGGCAACCATTCACATACAAAGAAAGGACAAAGACAGGATAGAGAGAGAGAGAGAGAAAGTACATCCATGTCTGAACCGGGATTCGAACCGGGTCCTCCTTATCCATAGTCAGGCACGCTGACCACTACACAAGTTGGACGAAAAAAAAAACATGTTTAATTCTGGTATATACAAATGATATATATTTAGTGTATTTTAAATTTTTGATGGGTACTTTTTTTAAAATGATTGTGGTATAACGTTATCTGTAATCGTGCAGAAAATACTCCAAAGCCGTTATAATTGTTCAAAAAACTTTTTTAATAACATATTCCAAGTTTTTTTCAATCTTCTTTAGCAAAAATATGACTATTGTATTTGTAAGTATATGTAAAGAACTGCCAATCCTTGGGAAACCTTCTAAACGACTACTTTACGCTTCTAGGGAAGTGTTACTTAACCTAGGATACATTCGTCAAAGGGACGAATGTATCCTAAAAGCTTTAACTTTATAGGTGAATATATATTAGGATTTGTGGTCTTAGTGCAGGAATTAGTATATGTATGACTTAGTAAATGAATGCATTTTTAAAGACTTATTACGACCCTGTGTGTGAATAAATATGCATATCTTTCAGTTCTTCATTAACAAATCGTTGCATTTTCCTGATGCATCCATCGCCTTTGCCTGAAACAGTCTTTACCTTAGTTTTCATCAAAATGCTTAGGAATAATTTTCGTAATGATGGATGATACTAATTCCAGAAGTAACTTCAAATGCAAAAAACTGTTAATTATGGACTGTCAGACTTTCACTTTATGTTTATTAAAGTCGTTTTTTTAATGCGTAGCAGTATAATTGATTTCAAATGCAAACTTTGTTAAATATGGACCGGAAACATTATGCTTCTGAACGGTAGTTGGAATACCAAAGCGCATAGTAGGATTTCAAATGCACACCTTGCTAAATATGGGCTGGCAAACTTTCACCATATGTTTCTGAACGATTTTTGGAATACCAAAGCGCATAGTAGTATTTCAAATGTAAAATTTATACATTATAAACTAGAAAAGTTTCAATGTAGGTTTTTGAATGGCGTTTTGGAAGTTCACAGCAATATAATATGATTTCAAACGCAAATCTTATTCATCATAAACTGGCAGTTTTTCTCTTTATGGAAAGTTCCTGAAAAGTGCTTTTGAATACGCTGCAGTATAGTATTCAAAGTGCAAAACTTATTCATTATGAACTAGCAGGCTTCATGTTTCTGAATGGTGTGTTTCAGAATACGTTGAAATATAGTATGGTTTCAAATGGTCAGGGCAAATGGGAGTAAAAATATCATTAAGGTTCTTGATCCAATATGATATGGATGTAGATGAATTGGATAATTTACCAATTTTATTGATTAACTTTAATTTCACACTACGAAGCAAACTGGTAAAAAATTATTTTAAAAACGTAATTAAAAATGCATTACTTTGCACAGTTATGTTAAAAGTTTAAATTAAATGTTTGCCTTTTGAGGCAAAAGATAGTCATTTTTTTTATCCAAATATCTTTCTCATCCAAATAAGAATATCTCATCTCTTCTGATCAATACTTAAGGAAATAAAATATCAATTTGTACTCTTCCCCTCACTAAAAGCATTCAGGGATTCTTTGAAAATTATAGTTTTTGATGCTTTTAGAGAATTATAATTATAACAATAATAAACTATTTCTAATAATGTTGGAACACAAATCAAAATTCCATAGACTTTTAAGAAAGTAGAAATCAAGTAATTTATTTGATGGGGAAGTCTGCTAACATTAAAGAAGCTCAGAATTAATAATCTTAATTTCTGAAAGAGAAAGTGATTAAATTGATACATAGTAGCTCTAAAGGTACCGACTTTCTCAGAAGTAATATGATTAGGGCTGATGCTGATATTGTTCTGCTGCTGTGTTGCCAGCTTCACGATCAGAAAACTGGTATTTTAAATTACGTCATCAATTTAACGGGAGCGTTGCATTAAAATTAAGCAGCTTTTACACCCTTTAACACGTGAGGCCTTTGAAACGTCAAAATAGAGGGAGAATATTCCTATAATAGGATTTGCCATTTCACAATAGGGTTCAGAAATTTCGTTTCCAATGTCCCTCCCTCGCTTCTAGTCTTGATAAATTGTGGATTCCCTCCCGCCCTACTTGCATTAATTTGCAATTCGAAATATATTCAGTGCCTTAATTCTCGCCGTTCTCTCCTGCGCCATTGTATTTGGTCGAATTATTTCGACTCGCAATGGAATTCTGAGACATATTTGTCGTCTGCATTTTACACAGGTTGCCAGAATAGCGAAAAGAGAATTTATTTTCATTTTCAGACGATAATTATCTTTCGAAAAAATTAACTATCTGCTTGTTAGTGCTGGTGTGCCGTTTGTATTACTCCTGCTTGTAAATGATTTTTAGTAAATTAAAATTTTTATAACCTATTTTTTCAAATTAATAATTCTTAATTTTCAAAAAACATTTACTTATTTAGTAACATAACTAACTCTAAACTTTATGTTCATAACAAAACACAACATCAGGACAGAATTTTCTTTAATTTAATAAAATTTTTCTATAGAATATATCCTCAATACTACAAATAAATATAAATGAAAAACAGGACTTTGCCATTTCAAAAATTTAATTTAATTTAATTTTGAAAATGAATGCTCTAATTTTTATTATTTGAGAAATGCATAAACCATCTTCAAACATAAAAATAAAATAAATATTATATTGAAAAAAATAGCAGATAAGGAAATTAATTGAAATTGAAAAATCTTCAATTTCATGAAGATAAATGTAGACATTTTTCTTGTTTTTAATCCATTTGAAATAAGTTTAAGTTCAAATTTGGTGATTAAATTTACGGTGGATTTTAAGGAATCATGTTTTCAATATTTTTTTTAATAATTATTTTAAAAGTATTCTTCTTTATAACTTTAGGCAATATGAAAATTTGAGAGAATTATTTTAAACATATACACTTATATATGTATTTTATATATGAACATATATTTGCATGTGCGTATTTAATTCTTTGTCTTTTATTATTAAAATTGTGCTTATTCACATAAAACAATCAGCTCAATAAAATGCGTACTTATTCCTCCGATTAAGCCACTAGCAGAACATAATCATACTGTTAATAAAATCATTTATAAATACAACATTTCATGGTAACACGTGAAATTGATCTTAAATCTTAAAGTTTTATCATTAGCTTGTGATGGAAGAAGTGCTTGAAAATGATTTACTAAGATTATTTTTAATATGAGGCTGATATCTAGCAATTTTAGCGGGAAAGAAATAAATATTATTCATATACCCACACTCAAGATGAGGCTATTCTACATTATCATTCAAAATATTTGCTTGACTTTGAAGGGGTAGATTGTTTTCATTATTTTAAAGGTGAAATGGAGAGGATAAGTACAAATATTAGCATTCAATGCAATTTATATTTGTCTGTCAAATTAAGTTATGAATAAATACATTGTAAATAAATAATATTTTTTATTAATAATATTTTTTTATAAAAAAATATTATTTATTTACAATGTATTTATTCATAACTTAATTCATATTTAATTATTAATAATAACTTTAACTTCAAATTTGTAGTGTTCAATAAAGTAGTGTATTGTTACTTTTATATTCCCAAAGCATTCATCTAACGAATATAATACTTATCATAATAGATAAATTAATGGAAATTTGATATTATCTTATTTAAAAATTAAAATTTCTATCATAAAAAACACATTAAAGTAATTTTTCTGAAATTTAGCTTAATATATTTTTTTTATCAAAATGTCTTCATTTTGTATTATTAAGGAACAGCAAAATAATATTATTATGAAGAGAATGTGTAAAATAAATCCCGTATTCCACGTATTCAGATTAGTTTAAGTCAATATTTCCTGAAAATTATTTTATTGAAATATAATTTCTTAAACATTGGTTTTTTAGAGGTAAGTTTATTAACGTAGAATAGAAATGCATAAGATTTATATAATATAAAGGGTGAAAAATTTGCTTTGAATACCATTTGCATTTTCGAAATAAATTTTACCATAAACTAAATCTCTTTCAATAAGAAGACAAATTTACGCTAGATTAGCTTTTTTGATCCTTTTGACTCCAACTAAGCGAGTAATTTTTGGCATAAGTCCATTAGCCTTCTTTCACCTTTTTTTTTTTTTTTTTAAATCTAACTTTTATGTTTATACTTTTCAGTATTCTTTAAAAACTTTGTATAAGTTTACAGATTATTTTCTCTTGAGACAGTGTTTGCATAAAGCTCAAATATTTTAATACAGCTGGATTTAAGATAGAATAGAATATTTTATCTTATCAGGAAAATCAATATTTCCCTTTTTGACGCATGATATGAAAGATGCAACATTTTCAGTGTAGTTGATAATTTTTTTTCGGCGTATAAGAATAAATTTTAAAGTAATGCTTTTGCAAATATTTTCTTTTTCAGTGTCTTAAAACTGTTTATTGTTTATCAAATTAAAAAAATATGTTTTTTCTTATTTTAATTTGAAAATTATGTTTGAAACTTTTCCAGTTTTATCTATTAGAGCACTTTTATGAGTAAATAAAGTTGTCATAATAGCTGAAAAATTTCTTCGTCCTTTTATTGTGACTAAATTAGCAAATTTTGATTTTCATTTTATCTTGTATTATAAGGAATTTTGATGATTGACATAAATAGAAAACTCGTAATTTTCTCCCAATTATACCCCAAATTACCAGTTGAATAAATTCTTTTAATCAAATCGTGATGATAAAATGTTAAAAACTTTTAAAAATTATTTAAAACATTACAAATTATTTGGCAACTTATTTTTTTGGCTTGCTACCAGATTTTTTGTGAGGTGGGGATTCAAATGCAACTTTTTATGATATTACGCCATAAAAACCGACAAACTATACAATAAATTTAAATTTATTGTATAATTAAATTATTTAACTGATTTATTTTAGGAGTTTGATTTAACTAATTTTTAGTTCCTCTTCAATTTCAAGTTGATCACTTTTTAAATTTCAATGTAAAAAGTGATTTTAATATATTGTTGATTTATTATAAAAGGCATTTGATTAAACACAAATTATAAAATTAGACTTTAAATTTAATTTAACTTTTACAATTTTTAATATTTTAAAGTATTATGAAATGGTAATCATTCACAAACGGATAACAGGAAAAAGTGTCATAATAAAAGAAGGTATTTTTCTTACGCATTATTTAAAAATAAACTATAAAATTCGAAAACTTTTAAAAACTGAATCGAAATGAGGAGTAAAAAACTTTTTAAAAATAAAGATTTTAAAAAAATATTTCTAATATTTTTAATACTCCTTAAATGTTTTAAGCAATCCAAACAAACTAATTAAATAGATTTTTATAACAGCTTGTTCCATATATAAGCCATTCAAATTTACTTCCATAAAGAAATTTTCTTCTTCGATATAAGCTCCAAACGTCAATATATCAAAATAATGTATGCGTTAGATTATCCTTAAATTACTTGCCATTTCATATTGAAATTAGATAAATTAGTTTAAGGAATAATTCCCAATAAATTTAGATAAGAAGCTAGGGGGAAAAGGAAAGCAAAAGAATATATAAATATATCCATATTATCTGATACCCCATACTTTAATATAGCTACCGTTTTTTTTTTTTCAAATGACAAATTGAATAATCGATAAAGTGAAAGCAGTATAAAATGTCAGCATGATTTACCACTTAAAGTGATAAATTGAATATATCCAAAATAAATCCACTTAAATTCATCGGACAGATAAAGTTCTCAGGAAGTGAAATAAATGCAAAAGAAAAAGAAACGGAAGTTTATTTCTGAATAGCATTTTATTATTTCATTTATCAGTTGGGAGGCTTTTATTTAGAAAACGATACGTCAAAACATAAATGAAAACGAAAATGAAAAGTAAAGAGAAACGAAATGAGAAAAAAAAAAACAAACAAAAGTTGAATTAGATTCGAAACTAAGAAGAAAATGTATCGATTTCATTTTTGGACGACATTATTTGTTTGGCAGTTTAATAAGATTTCGTGCCTTTGTTTATGGAAAAATTTCTATTTGAGGAACAATTACTTTTTAGATTTAAAAGCTCGTTTTTATGAAGCTACTTCTTACTTAATTTAATATTTTTGTGAGATAGAATAAGATTCATTGTAATTTAACTTCATTTATAATAAGAAATTTGTATAAAATATCATATAATTAATAAATAAAAAAGTAAAAACAATATTAAGGAAAAACAATATTAAACGAAATTTTTATAAGCTATCTTATTATATTTTCAATTATTATCAAAATATTTCTTACAGGTAATTTTTATTCATATATTGTGTAAACTATAAAAATAAACTTAAATAGTTTAAACATATAATAAAAATTTTATAGTTATAATAATATATGATTATTTAATTCATATAATATTTTATAACTATAAAAATTAACTGTGAGAAACATTCTGATACTATTAATTAATGATTAGCAAAAATATTAAAATAGCTGGTAACACAATTTTGTTTAATATTGTTTTTCCTTAATATTATTGTTTTACTTTTATGATATTATATATATATATATATATATAGTGATGTATTATTTTAAAAAGAATAACTGAAAAATGCTCGATATATTGTATTTTATATAAATTTTAATATTAAATATTAAGCTTATATAAATTATTCAATGTATTATATTTAAAAAACTGTCTAAAAATGAAAACAAAATAAATAAATTCATGTATTTATATTTCCTGGTATTAAGTTTTAAAAATGTTGTATTTCAGGTATTTCACACTTGTTATAGTCTAACTGGCAACTAAATGGTCTGTTGTCTGGTCTTCAGTTTACAGTTTGTAGACTCGATTCCCATTTCGAGAGGGATTTTTACTGTTCAGGATTTGAGTTCGGATTCCTCTTGAAATTGCAACCACCCGTTGAATTTGCTCTCTGGAGCAAAATATTCTATAAGAAATATAATTTTTTGTGATATAACATATTTTATATGATATAATTCACTCTATATAATAAAAAACACAATGTGTTTAAGTTACTAATATAAATTACTATCAGAGCCTGATTAATACAGGGGCATTATTGCCCCTACATTAAAGGGACTCCTAAATCGATTAGAAAGTTTAAGTTGTCACTCGAAAAGAATCATTTGCCAAACTGAATAGAAGGTTTGTTGTTATGAAGTAGAGGGGGCTCCAAGGAAGTGTTTACCTCTATGCCCCAATTAGGGGTAAATCGACCCTGATTATATATAATAATACGAATTTATTATATATTGATATAAACTTAAAAAACTATCATGAAAGATTGAAGAGTAAATCTTTGGTAACATGAATAATATAATTTACCCTTATTCAGTTTTACGCTCTGGGAAAATAGCACATAAAATTCTACTACTTAACTAGTTTTCTCTGCATTGCTGGAAAATAGTTTTCCTCTCTTTAAATAATTAGGTACAGTTTCTATTTCTCACCTCTTAAATGATCCGTATAATTCAGTTATTAGGAAGAGCTTTACGTTCTGCTTCGCAATTTCTTAAGCCCTAGATAGGTTAAATTATTCATTAATAATTTCGAAAAATTACACTTAAGATAAATTAATTTCCATTTGCAAAACAATAATGATAGTTCATATCTGAAAGTTTTATAATAATAATAATGAAAATTTTGAGCAAAAACTGTAGAAGGAGAAATCTATAGGTTATGTGAAATTTCCTCCCTGTAGCAAAAACACCAGATTTAAAAGAGTAGAGTACACTAGATTTAAAAGAGTTCAAATGTTAGCAATGTATTGATTTTTTATTTTCTGATTAATTTCTTATTTTTTAAAAATATTCTGTTCAATATATTGCATTTGCATTTTTAAAATGACACAAATTAAAAATCCTCTATTGAAAAAAATGAGAGAAAATGAAACATGAGATTCAATACAAAAAAAATGTTAGCTACTGTAGAAAATTATTTTTCTGATTTTGATATTACTCAAGTATTTTAGAATATATTTTTTTGTGTTGCTTATTCAAATTTTTTATTATACTAATTATTGTTTATTAATTATTACACTTTTTAATGATTAATTATTACACATTTTGCCCTTATTGAATTCTTTTTAAATTCTGATTCCAATTTATTTTCATAAAACTCAAATTAACTATTTCATAAATTATGTAAGAAAAATAATTAAATATATTATTTTAAGTATATAGCAGTCATAAAATAAATTTCAATTAAAAATGATATAATTTTAATAAAAAACAGTTGCTTTTATAAATTTTACTAAGAGTAAAAGATATAAAAGCAATTTTATGATTTACTAAGAATAAAAGAAGCGAGCAAATTAGTATAATTTATGTATTTATAAATGAAGTCTCTGAAAAAATTTAGCATAAACATTATGAAAGAAAATATATGCATTTAATGTTCAGATCTTAACATATAAATTTAATGTATTTTTAATCATTTATTGGTTGTTTTTGGAATTTTTTATTTTAACAATAATTTATTATTAAATTACTATTGTATTTTAACAATAATTCTTAACTTCATCGAGAAAGCAATATTTAATGTTGCAATGATAAAAAATATTCAAATGTTAGTGAAACAAATGTTTTATAATTTATAAAAAATAAAGTTATATTTATTTTTATAATAATAATAAAGCAAAGAATATCAATGTATTTAATGTTTTAGAAATTGGTTCTCTTTTTTTCGAAAAATGTTTCAAATATTTAAAACTTCATATGCAATTTTCTTTTCGAAACGTTTTTCAACTGTATTTCTTTCACTTTTAAAATATCAAAGAATACACAAATTATTGAATTTGTGTGATTATCGTTGACTGATAGTCAGAATTAACAAAATAAAAGAGACTTTTCGAAACAATGTAGTTTATTTTTTTTAACCTAAGATTGTTTTTCGCTATAAATATCAAACATTTGTTACAAAAGTTTAAAAGGTGTCATTCTAGCAAATATCTTTTTATGTGGCTTCCTTTAACATAAAGAACGCAATTCGGAAATGTGGTGATTCATTCTTCTTGAAGGAGCATTTCCAGCATTCCTGGTTACACGGCTTCTCCATTATCGTTGTCTGTATTTGCGGAAACATTCTTTTTTTTTTCCTTATCAACTTCCTCATTCCATCTGTAATATCCACCAATTGCAGTAACTGCCACAACTACCCATTCCCAGAACGACTTGCCGCCTGTATAGCAAAACAATGAGAAAGCCCATAACGCCGGGACAAAGATAGAATGCATGGGTAAGATTATGAGCACGGACATTTCACCCTTCATAATAAAGATCGATGCGAAAGGCCCATCAAGCCAAACATCTGTTTTCTCGCCAAAACCCCGTGTGAGAACAACTTCAGGCAGAGATGCCCCTTCAATTATGTATAAGGGTGGGGAGAAAAGTTCTGGCACCAAGGTGCTACTGAAAGATAGGCGCCAAATAAATCGCTTATATTGGACTGCAAATGGAACCCAATGATTAAGTGCCTTATAAGACATAAATGCCACACCACTTTAATTAAATTTTCAGCTTCCACATCGTGTGAACGCAACCCGGAGATTTTCCAATGGATTTTCAATTTTGACGAGAAGATGTTTGGCGATATCTAAATAGAGCTCACGCCAAACGCACGTGTCTCGTTTGGTGAGGATGGGGGAGGGACGTGATTTGTTTCGAAATGAGCCATGGGTGGGAGAGAAGTTTTGATTGGAGTGAAATCTGAGCCGAAAGCCATACATTGAAGATGAAGGGGGT
This sequence comes from Latrodectus elegans, assembly GCA_030067965.1. Taxonomy (NCBI): domain Eukaryota; kingdom Metazoa; phylum Arthropoda; class Arachnida; order Araneae; family Theridiidae; genus Latrodectus; species Latrodectus elegans. The sequence goes on from CM057811.1 coordinate 86,592,712, forward strand.
GTCCTTTTCTTACGGGTATTTGAAGCGAGGGGAGCTGGTATTATTCGAAGCCGGAAACCGTGTAATTAACTTCAGAAACAATGATGGAATATTTAACTGGAGGCATATAGAATGACGTGTGAGAATGACATTTGTGCCAAATGTGAACGACCTAAAATGACTGTAAGACCATACAGAGTGTATGAATGCGTAGACATAACGATGTTTGATTTGAAACATGTTCTATGTAAAAAAAAAAAATAAACAAAGGTTTAAAGTTTGCTTGAGCAAAGAATTAATCTTAATCTTAAAAGAAACTGTTTACCGACATTGCAATTTAGAATTCTTTTAATCAATGAAATTTTAAAAAATTTAAATAATTCCTTGGCGATTTAAACTAACTATAAAGTGAATGTTTTGTCTTGTCTTTTTCATTTTGTTCTCTTCTCTTGTCAACGTGTTAATAGCTTGAATCAGTAAAAAACGGCTTCTCAAACCAATGATTTGGACTTATATAAGAAATCGTTCTACTAACAAAATGAACTATGAAAATATTCTCAAATATTCTATGGAACCTCGCCTTGTTTTCTGCTACTCCAAGCAATTTGAAGGCAGGCAGCAAATTCATTGACAAGTCGGATTTACGAAAGCATCTCAATAAGATGTCGTAATTATATATGCGTGGCTTAAATGAAACATTATCTGACGTCATGAATATTTTAAACCAATCAGAATCGTAATAAAGTGGCGTAGTCATGATCTGGAATGAACGAAACAACCACTTTATGGTTAATAACATTCTTTACTTTAACATACACGATAATATTAGATTAAATAAACATACATTTGGTTTTAAAGTAGTCGCATTTTTTAAGAATGCATCATCAAGACTACTTTCTACGTGAATTTATAAAAGTACAAAAACTTTTCATACATATTCACCAATGTTTTTTCACATACGTAATTTTTTAGTGCTATTAAGTAATGAATTTATGCAGTTTAGTAGTGCCATATTCAAACATTTAAATAACTTTTTAGCTCCTTAAAATTGATTTCTGTTTAATTCATCCCTGAATATATGGTGTAAAAAACATTTCAACCTGGTGATGGAAACAATAGTGTGAAACAATTAATGAAAAACGTTTACCTATATAAAGGTTGTGTCTATTTGTATATACTAACAAAGCAAGTTCTTGTTGAAAAATAATTTCGTTTCTTCCTTAGCTATTCATAAAATATTGTTGTTATAATAATGTAGCTGGCTGCCAATTTGCTTGCATTAATCAATAAAAGAAATCTCATCTAATTTGAGGATTCTTCTCTGTATCACTGGAAGCCATTTTTTTAAATATTGGTTTTCTTGTGAATGAATTTCTTCTAAAACTTTTTGTATAAATATATTAGAGTCTTTTACTCTAAATTTTTCTGATCAATAAAAACAGTTTCATCCAAATTGTGTTTGGTGAACATATCTCGATTCTTTGGAAGTCTCTTCAACAAAAGTAATTTCAAAAAACGTTTCTAAATTTCACACTGAATCACTTTTCTTAAACCATTGCCAATATAATGAGGTTCCTTGTAATTTCAGCAATATTTCATATCGTTTTTTGAAACAATGATTTTAAGACTCAAATTATCACGCAATATGGGCGATCTGGTAACTAACAAAATATTGTTGGTTTGATAGAATCCATTATTTTTTGGCATACTAATCAACAAAGAAAAGTTTCAGTGTATATTAACCATTACAATCATATATAATTTAAAATGGAACTTTTCCTAAATCTGCTAGTTTCCTTCTGAGTTTAAGAGAAGTCTAAAACTTTATCATTAAATACACCATCCTTTTTCTAATATAGAAATCTTCTGATTTATAAAAAAAGAATAGATCAAGAATAACGAAAAGAAAAAAGTTGATATTTTTCAGGTTCTTCTTCATTTGAAGAATCGGAAATTTTTAAATTATTTTTAGTTATTTCCAAAAAAATTTTCTTAACTTTTGAGTAAAGTTTTTGCAGAAGATCTTATTATTTGACAGATTTTGAAACTTTTTAAAGAGGAAGACACAAATAAATCTCTTGTACTTAAGATTAATAGAAGACAGATAGTTAAAGAAATAGTAAGATTTGCCTTAGATCTTTTAGTTTCGTAATGTTCTTTGCTTTATTTTATTTCACGCCTGTTTTTTTAGCAGTTCATGTTTTTAACCATTACAAAATATGCTCTTCCTTATTCTTATTTTATCATGATCATATGATGATAATTTAACAATTTTTTTTTTTATAAAAAAGTGATAGTCATGTAGACATCGAAACTATTTTAAGCAAAGCTTTAGTTCTTAAGAAAACACTATAAATTTCAGTTGGATTCTTTCTGAAAATACTGAAATTTTATATGTAATAAAATATTTGTCTTATTAGTATAGTACAAGAATTTATATTTTATACACATTTCTAGTATAAAAATTAGTTTTTCTGAACATTTTCTGACATCATTACATCTACGCTTTGTGTTTAACTAATATGTAAATGGAATTGTAATGCACTAATTATTAGGTTGGCATTTGAATACAAAGACGATTAAACTCAGCAGAAGTGAAATAAATTTTTCAAACATTAACTGAATCAAAACAGATAATATTGGTTTTAGATACGCGTTTTTAAATAATTGATCATGTATGTGGGTAAAATTGAATTCACTTGTGATTAATGAAATAGGAAGGAAAATGTCTCTAATCAAAAGTATTAATATTTTTAAATTATGGATTGAAATGAAAAAGCAAATTCAAAATAATATCATTAAAATTTAAGAAAAGTTTTATAAAAATGTTTTCCGTCGAAGAAAATCAGTTTATAGATGCAACCATTGCCTTAAACTGATCGATTCCTTAAAGTGAATAAAAAGTATGATTTCCTGCTAATGAATCCAAGTATGGAATTTCTTGTTAAGGATTATTTTACTTCGTTAGTTTCATTTACATATATGAACTATTTTTGGAATAATTATTAGTTTATATAGTATTAAATTCTATGTGTAAAATGAAGTCTTTTCATATATTTAGCCAGGAAAATCAGGTAAATATGCATATATATATATATATATATATATATATATATATATATATATATATATATATATATATATATATATATATATATATATATATATATATATATATATATATATATATATATATATATATATATATATATATATATATATATGTATATATATGTATATATACATATATATGTATATATATATGTATATATATATGTATATATGTATGTATATATATATATATATATATATGTATATATGTATATATATATATATATATATATATATATATATATATATATATATATATATATATATATATATATATATATATATATATATATATATATATATATATATATATATATATACCCTGTTAGTTGTAATGATGGAAAATAAGTTTTCAATGCTTTCTTATTTGCTTCAATGTTGTCTTACAACTTTTTGATGAAAATGCAACTTAAAAAGCACTGTATAAATGCTCTGGTATAGAGATCAAGATAAATCATTACTTAAAAAATGTGTTATCATGATAGTATATTTTTTGTTGCAGCCAAAATATATAATGAAACAGAAAATATATTAGAATTGGGGAGGGACTATTCCATAAAATATATTTCCAAAAACATGCTTGATAATACCATTTTTTCGATTTGCTTTTTGATGTTTTACAACTACTTCACAAATTTGCTGGTTGTTTTATGAAGATTTAATGCTAAAACAATGAAAAGAAAACCAAAAATATGCTCAATTTTCGTTATTGTTTTACACTCGTTAATGAAGACATTATAGTTTTAATCTCTAGAGGGCGTAACTGAAATAGGTTTGAAATTAACAATAAAACAATTTAAATTGAACTACTAAAATGCAATAAATCTAATAATACGCTTAATGAAATCAATTTTGATGAGATATTTAAATCTAAAATCCTTTTCCTAATTTCATAAGAACTGCTTGTAAAACGGCAAAGGACACGATGAAAATTATTGATTATACATTAAAAATGTAATTATATAAGCAAATATAATTAAAAATTATATTTGCTTATATAATTGCATTTTTGAGTTGATTTTTCGTTATGTTAATTAGAGTTACACCTAGTATCTTCAGTCATTGATTTAAATTGATATAAAGAAACACTTTTTGGAAAAATTAGAATTGTAAATGAACAATTTTATCAAACTTCTAGAGATGACATGTATTTAGCTGCCATCGAATGGCAACTGGAGCAACAAACTACTAGTAAAATTCCAGTTTTCGTGAAATGAGGTATTGAAATGCTGTATCAAATTTAAAATGAATTGTTGTATTTTGTCTTTTTATATAATTTTGAACTATTCTTCTTTTATGCTGTGATATATCTATGAGACATTGAAATGAATTCTCAGAGACAGTTTTTATTAAGTCAAGATAGATTAGCGAATGACTTATGCTGTAAATTGTGACTCTTTAGAATCTCGTATAAGAATTTACAATAAATATGTTTGATTTATATTGTATTATATTATATATTATGTATATATATATATAAATATATATATATATATATATATATATATATATATATATATATATATATATATATATATATATATATATATATATATATATATATATATATATATATATATATTGTGTAATGCTCACAATAATAAGCGGTAATACTTAAGGTTGGTTACTTCTTGATATTTTGGCGATTTTTTCGACTTAGCAAAATAGATGCCAAAATGTAAATAGAAAATTTCAACCCTAAATCTATCCTAATTAAAGCATTTAAAATACCTGGGTTACCAAAAATTAAAGTTTATCACCAATATTTTTTCCAAATCTAGGGGTACTTGTATCTTCACCGAACTCTATTTAGTCATTACGGTTTTGAATGTAATCATGCTTTGAACGATATTGAAGTGCATAATCTCATGTAATTTAGAATGGATGTTTCAGCTTCATTATTTAGAAAGCAACTGATCTGAATATTTTATAATGCCATAAAATAAAGAGCTATTTTTATTAGTTTTTCTGGTTTGTATTTAATATTTTAAGGATATTTTATCGGAACTCTATTTTTGCTGATATTAACATTAAAGAATTACTCAAGATAAGGCAAATGATCTGCAAATGAAAGAAAAAATAACTACTAAAAAGGTCCTCTTATTAAACATTTCTTAAACGTGAATATTAAAAATTAGTTAAAAAAAAACCCATTGAACTAATAAAGTGTTACCGAAAGCAAATAAAAATTATTTTGTAGGATAAAATTTTATAAATTTCTGTGTGTGTGTGTGTGCGCATTGAAGCTAATAAAAGGTTAAGTCAAGTGATATATAAATTTAAAAAATTTTTAATTTTTAATTTGGATAATCTCATTTAATATAAAGACATGCAAGCAAAATTACCAATACATGGAGTAACAGAAAACATGTCTTATTTTTGCCAAATATATCGCCGAAATTTTTTTTCGAGCTTCCCACATCGACTAGGTAACCGAAACTTTCCTTTCAATCATTCGTGGTTTTCAAATCCTACCTTAATCTGGGTTGTTTATAATGCTTTAGAGAGACAATTTTACAACTATTGTTCATAAACTAATTAAACTCTCATAGACAAAGAATGTTTGTTGGATGTAAAACAAACGAAATCAAGTATTAAATTCCATTTTAAAATAATAGAATTATTATAAAAATTATCTAGTTCTTCAGATAGAAATTTTTTTTCAAAATTAGCTTTTAATATTTCAAGAATTTTAAGAAAAAATATTAATGAAATTGAAATGGAGAAAATTCTTTACCTAAAAAGTTTTCATTGATGTTACATTTTATTCGCATTGTTACATTGATAATTTTTTGTTTTATAACTTACTTCTTTGTTTCGCATGATTGAAAGTACAAATTTTATCATTATTATTTATAATTATCTTAAAAAGATAGAAAAAAAAATGTTTTTTTAAATATTTAAGCATGATTTTAAAATATAGGATCTGTCAAATTATATGCTCAAAGCAAATAAATATCACCGTTTTTTTTTTCAAAGTTTATTTTATAGCATTTCTCTAAGTTTATTTAATGTTATGTATTCTATCAGCATTGTTATTTAAGGAACTTATAATTTTTCATATCTTTTTCCTTCACTTAGAAGTTTTTACATACAAGAAAATAATTCCTTTAATAATAATCTATGAAAAAATGAATAAATAAACTGGGAAAAGGTGGGATGCACATACACAAAAAATATACGTTCTTTTTACTGTACGTATGTCAAAATGAGAATTTTTATTAACATTTTTGATAGTTATGCATATTTTGACCTTCCTACATCCGGATAGATCAATTTGTTGTAATGTTTACTTAAAATATATATTGACCTATCGGGTTTACTTACAATATATTAAATATATTGTAATGTTTAATTTAATGTTACGTTATTTATAAAAAATCAGAAAAGTTCCTAGAATTAATATTAACGACTTTGTTAGTTTAATGATCCTATATATGCAAAATAAAAAAAAAAAAAAAAAAAAAAACAATTACATTGGCATATAATAAATACTGTGGCAACTGCAAAAGTATAATAAGAAAAGTATATTTATGAAGACAGAAATAGAAATAATTATAGCATTACAATTTTAATATAAATGTACATCGGTGGAAAGAAATTTATCATTAGAAAAAAAAAGTTAAACCATGTCAGGTTTTCATGTTACATCAGAAACAACGACATTAAATTGTAACTTTAGAATTTAACCTTCAGGTTTTCACAATATATATAAAATAATGTTGCTTGTAATTTTCAGCTAAATTTTACATCCAAAAAATATCTTCAAAAACATTCTGTAGCTCTGATAACTGGCAACATTTTTGAAAAAGATACATTTCTTCCAGAAATTTTTAGAAACTTACCATCTCTACAAGTACATTCTTAAACTATAATGTAAATTTTTTATACATTGCCTTAAGATATTAAGTAGTATTAGTACTGAATTGGTTCACTAGTCCATATCATAAGTAAGATTAGGCAGTTAAAAACATTACGGTATAGATTAATTATTTCTCTAAAAAATAAATAATTAATAAAATAATCATAAAGATGCTGGAATCTCAAAAATATTTTTCACAGTAAATAACTTTGCTATATCACGTGGCTGGAATTAAAAAAAAACATTAAAATGAATATTGATTTCAAAGAAAAAATTTGTTTAATATTTGAATTTATGAACTAAATACAAAATATTTTGTATGTATTCAATGAGCAGAAAATAAGTTATTAAAAATAATCAGAGTGATCTTCGCAGAAAATCCAAAAAAGTAATATTTAATTTTTTTAGAGCAGATTATTATCGTATATTAGAAGAATGTAATAGGTTCCACTTTGATTTAAATCAATCTTTATCAGTTTTTCTTTCAACTATGGGGAGTGAGAAGGTATTAAAATTTTCATCAATAAATAAATAAAAGAATAGAAGCAGCAAATTGAGAACGTCTACAGCAAGTTTATGAAGCATAAAAATAAGCATGAAAAATATTTCAGGCGCTTTATTGCAAACTGTCCTCTCTTGAGAAGGAAAAAAAATGCTACATTTTATCAAATTCTAAAAATCTAAATATAAAAATAAACTGATTACGCCAAATCTTTATTACTCCCATTACTTGAGCACATCCTCTATTATTCTTATCCAAAAAGATAGACCTTTTCGCAACCAGGTACCATCGGGGGTTGGAGTGGGAGTTAAGGGGAATGGGAGTGATGAAGAACGCCCTGAAAGAGAGGGGTTCTATAAAATTTCTCACCTGATAAGGAGATATAAATGACAAAATCAATACCCGTTTAACGGTGTAACGGATAAAAAAAGAACGATGATGCAACTACTTCCGCGAGCCCCGATAACACTATTCTTAAACCTTCGAGTATTATCTTTATCTGTTACTTGGCGATGGAATGGCGACAGAAAAAAATTTCTCTCTTCAGAATATATTTTGCTCCTGCTTATCTCCATCTTATTGACCTCCATCGATCAAAGAGTGGTGTTGCCATCCACACGAAAAGGAATTTTTTAATCTGAAGACTGGATGATTTCTTTTATTATTTTTTTATTTAAAGTTTCACCTGTTTCGCCTTTGCCGAATATAAAGATATGACGTCTGGTAAAAGGCCTTCCTCTTTCGATTGGTTCCTTTTTTTTTTAACACTGTTAGTTTATGCAGACGATTTTTGGCGGAGAAACACAAGAGAGAGGAAAAATTTTTTTATTTGTTACGGATTTTATTCTGTTCTGTAGAGAGATATTCTTAGCCTGATAGCAAAAGCGTATTATCGAAAGTTTTCAAAAACTCGAAGTTGTTTGTTTTATGTATTATTTCTAAATAATTTTCTTCTAGCAAAGAAGACCATTTTAAATTTCTTATCGTAAGAGCATCATTTTATTTTTTTACAGAATGGCAACATTGTTTCTCTTTTGAAATAGCAACATTGTTTCTCTTTTGAAATAGCAACATTGTTTCTCTTTTGAAATAGCAACATTGTTTAGGTTTGCTTAAAAGATAAAATCTGATAAGTTATGAAATATTTTTGTATCAAATGCTTATTAAAATTTTCAATAAGGATGCAATTTCAAAAAAGTAAATGAAAATTCTTAAGGAATTATAGGGCTTCTTTTTGCATTAAAATACAACAAATTAATTTAATTCAATATATTTTAATTTTACTCAAATTGTAATTGTAACTTATAAGTATGAAACTGAATACAAATACTTGAATTTTTTAAAAATTTGAATGGATATATTTGAAAGTAATTTTGATTGAGTATTCTCAATACTTAGAGCATTTAAATAGTAAAAATGAACTTTAGTAAAATTCAGTTATATGTATACATTACATATATATAAATGATTTAATTAAATATAATTCTAAATTATATTTAATTAAATCATTGAAAAATTTATTGATCAAATAAATTCTAATTTGAATTTTAAATTGTTTTATTTGAATGATGGAGCAAAAATAAAGGGAACTGAAAAACCATATTTTTTGCTTTGTGATGTGTAATAATAAAAATTAGACTTATCTTTCACTCTTATAACAAGAAAAAGTTTTTTTAAGTTTATTTTGTACTTTTGTTAACAGCGATATAACATTTTTTGCTTTAATGATTTTTTAGTTCTGTTTACTCTATTTCTTTTTAGTTCATACTTTCATATAAACTATGGATAAGGAATTAATTTTAACTCCTAGATATATGGTTTTCTTCAACCCATTGTAAATTTATCTATTTTCTAAGAGTTATTTCAACCGTTATATTTTAATTTATAGTTTAAAGCTAAAATCATTAACATATTTTGCAAAATATTAATCAATATTTTTAATTCATTTATAATTTCTCATTCCTCTATAGACATTATTCTAAAATTTTATATATTTATGACTATACATTTTTGTTTTATTTCACTCTCGAACATAAAATGAAGCAATAAAAAGATCCACCTCATCTACTTTATCTTTTTCTTTATTTTTATTTACTGTAGTAATTGGAAATAAATAACACTAAAAGCCGACGATGCTTTCCAATAACAGGAAAGTTGTTGCCTCTGCAAAACAATGCTTCCTGAAATATTTCTCCTATTTAAACTATGTTCGCTATCTTTTCAGATTTAGAGAAAATATGGCTCTATCAACCTTCTATTAGGCTGTAGAGAAAAAAATATAATCACAGTTGCTCAGCTACACTTTTACCCCCCCCCTACGGGCCATTGAAAGGCACGTAAAATATAGATTTATTTATTGCAGCTATTTCAAGAATTTTCTAGGAAAAAATCAGCTAAAAGCTACCGACTGGTGATTTTTATATATTTATGAATGATTTTTGTTATTTCAAAAGCAGGTAAGGGAGATGAAAAACACTCACTGCCATGATGGTGTAAATTATTTATCACCATTTTTGTTTCGTCTAAATTTACTAAATATTTTATCACCATTTTCTTATCCCTTTTTATGTGATAAATATTGATAAAATATGATCTAGTATCTGTATTAAGAGTATAAATACGCCATAGTACTGTAAAATTACTATTAAATTTTAGCTTGCAGCGAAATTATTTCTTCATTAATTATTTTTATAAAATTATTGTTTTGCTAATTTTCGTTATTTAAATACTCTATACGTATATCCTTCATGTTTTTTAGTTTAAATTTAATTTTTTACTGATTTAGAAAATATTTTAAGTACATTTCAGTTTAAAACAAAGAAATAAAATATTTAATTACGATATTTTTTATTCATAATATATATTCGAATAAGCTTCAATATTAACTCAATGTAAATACTAAAAGCTTAAAGAAAATGATTTATTCCAAATTAAAATACTTGAGTTCAAATGTTTTCTGCGTATTGCAATAATACTGTTGTATTTTGTCCCAAATGGATTAATTTATATTTCAGTGTTCTTTTTTCCAATACATATTATCAAAAATTAATTAATCATTGATAAATGTATGACTAATTATTTTAATCAATGAAGATCTTTAATAAACATTAATAAATAGTTCTAATTAGTTTTCTCATTGGTTGAAACAAAGTATTATTCATTTATATTTAAAAAAAAAAAAAAAAAAAAAAAAACAAGATAAACATTACCATTTATATATACACTAAATTAAAAGTTATAGTTGGTTGAAGTTAAATTATTAATTAAAAATTCTATTTTTGCGTTCTACACAACTCAAATTAAAATCCATAAGCATTTGGTTTCCCAGAATTTGAAGTATAACCTTTTTCATCTAAATATCATTGATATGTGTTTGTTTGATATTGTAAAAGGAAATTTCATGCAGAAATTTTATGATTGTTTTCAGTTAAATTTCATCACATACCTAAATGAAGCATTTTTTACTACATTATAAAGAAATTAAAATTTGATTTACCAATTCAATTTTTCTAAATTTCAAAATTCTTTAAACATTGATTAGAGAACAATTTGCAAACATTTTCAGCTACTTTAATTATAACTCTTTATGCAGAAAAAAAATTAATAAAACATGAATAAATATGGGGCATTTTTCAAGATCATGGGAGTTATTTGGAATAAATTCTTAGAGAAATTCGTAAGATAAACTGCTTCATATAAACTGATTTTAGAGCAAGTAATCTTGATGAAATTAAAAACTGAATAAAAAAAATGGAAAAGAAGCGTATCCATTGATGACATTGGAGCTTAAGAAAATGGTGCAAAATTAGATTCTTAAATGATATTTGAATCCCTGAATGGGAGATAGTGAGTAATAAATTATCAAATATAAACTGTAATATAACATGGAAAGTCTGAAGGGATAGCTGAAGAGCTTGAATGATAAGGCCATAAATTGGTAGCGAGAGTGATTTCTGACTGAGTTGAATTGGGGAATTTGATTAGTAGTGAAAATATTTAAATTTATCTCAAAATTTAAAACAAAGGAAGTCAAAATAGAATATATAAATTAAATTTAAATTAAACAAAACCAGCTTCGGATACCTCATTCTAAAAGATTATTATTTTCTGAGAATGGAGTTATGTTTTGTTTCATGCAATTTGCAATAAAATTAAAAAAAATAGTTAAGAAAAATATTCTCTCATTGGAAAAAAAGGATTTGTCCAAATGAATTACACCAATTACACCAAGACTCCAACCACTTATATTCTTCATAAAATAACTTAAAATTTTACATCAATGGAAAAGGTTGTACGATGGTTTGGTAATAATTTTTAACTGGTTTTATGTATAAACCTTGGGATTAATTAGTTTTAAAATAATTAAAATTGGAACATAAAAACAAAAGCTTTTATCTCGAGAAATACAATGAACTGTTAAAAAGAAATGATTATGCTAAAATTCATGGCACACACAAAACAATCAGAAACAAGCAAATATTAATAAATCCACAATAATAAAAACAATTTTTATAGGAGAAAATGTTTAAATGCTGGGATTGTATTTTATATATATATATATATATATATATATATATATATATATATATATATATATATATATATATATATATATATATATATATATATATATGTATATATATATATATATATATATATATATATATATATATATATATATATATATATATATATATATATATATATATATATATACTAGTTGGTTGTGAAATTATTCATATGAAAATTTTAAATTAGTCGATATTATGGGACGGTACCAAGTTTAATATTAAAAAGGAAATTCCAAAACATGATTTTTAAAAAAATATTTTTATAAAGCTTAAGTTTTTTAAATTATATTTCAGAGCTAATGATTACATATCATTTATGAAACAATTAAATCATTTTGAAAATGATTATTGCATTATCTTATAATAATAATATATTATCTTAATAAAATATTATTTTTATTTTGAAAAGCACCAAGTGAATTACTGATGAGTAATATATAAATATTATTAAATTACATAAAGCGTTTTTGAGATTTTTCTGTACAATAATCTGATTCTAGATAAATTAAATAAACTGAAATCAAAAAAATTGTTAAATTAACTTCTTCTATTTTGTGACTGCCTACAATTTATTTTTATAAACTTATGATGTTAAATGTTTCTACTTAATGGAGTATATGAGTTAATTACTTATTGTAACTTAGGAAAGACAGCTGATTAAAAGTTTTCATTTTGTGCATTTAAATTTTAATTTAAATATTTACGTTTTGTTACGTGAGACCGATAAAATTATTTTCCAATAATTTCTACATGTTTAACAAACTCCTCAAGCACAATTGTGTTCAATCTTTATATTTAGGAATTAGACGTTATTTAAATTTTGAAAAATCTTCAGATTTTATTAAAACATTTTAGCAATTACTTATACCAATAGACATGCTTTTACGATTTTTTCTATTTTTATAGTTAAGTGTGCATTTTCTATTAATTCAACTAATGACCTATCATTAAAGAATTTAAAAATATTAATTTTCTTAATTTTTAATTTTAAGTTCATTGTTAAAATTAAATCAATGAATACACTTTAGATGAAACAAAACTGGTTGTTATATATATATATATATATATATATATATATATATATATATATATATATATATATATAGTATGGATAACAACAATTACAAGGTAGTCTTTTAAGTCATTCCAATAGATAACACGTATGTTTTTAAAACATGTCACACTATGATTTAAGAAAACAATTTATTGTTCAGGTCAAAACTCTAAAGATAGTCATTTAAAATTGACATCTTAAGCGTCACATCCATTAAGAATTTAATTTCCTCAGCTTTTATTATAATTTCTAACGGCACGTCAGGGACAGTTTGAGAAATAAATTCATTACCCAAAGCACTTTTTAAGAAGTTTCTTAACTCAATTATCAAGATTTCCATTTATTTTTAATGAATGAAGTCCATTAATTAAGAAGGAACTTTCCGAAATTACCCACCCACCTTTTAAGTGTAAAGCCACTGATTTATTTAGATATTTTTACAAAGTAAATGCTTCGTCTTATTTCTGAATGCCGCCTCACACGCAGGAAGTTCATTGAATGGAATAAAAATACCAATTCGTGAGACGGGTGGTAAAATTGCAATTATCTCGAATTTTCCTTTCCTACTATCTTTAGTAAGAAAGAGTGGATGAAAAGGAGGAGCTTTAGTTACAGGAAATGTAATTGAATACTGTCAACAAAATATAGGAGTCATACGCCATTTCCCAAAGTCCTGGCCTGGCAATCACCTGGGCAGCACTTCCCACCCACCCTCCTTACCGAACCGCTCTGGAACCCGCATTTACTCCTTTTATTTTTTTCTTTTGCTGTTGTTTATGAAAATCTCTCCTCTTCTCTGGCTCCCCTCTACTTCAGCAAATTCCTCTTATGACTCTTCTCCATCCCGATTACCGATGTCGTTGCCATGGTAACGCCCTGGAGATGAGGTACACGCGAGCAGAAAGGTGGTGGAAGGCAGGCGCACGTCAAATCATTGCCAGGGGATGAAAACGGAGAAGTCTTTCCCCTTTTTGCTACACTCAGAAAGTTCCTAGCCACACCTTTTATGACCGAAGTACTGCTGTTGCTGAGGGGATGAGGGGGCATTTTCATCGTCTCCCCACTGGGGGTGGTAGAGGGGAAGAACTGGGTTCTTAAATGAAATGCCTTTTTATGGGGTGCTCGCATATATAATATTATCCACCCCCAGGTAGCATTAAGAACAGTGCAGCAAATTGGTTGGAATTCCTCATTTTTTTAGTGTAGAAGAGCTGAAAGTGATATCGTGATGGATACCTTCTCGAAGTAATGTTGATGGAGAATTTCAAAAATTCCCGATCCCATTTTGTAAAGTCTTGAATGAATTTTCTCAAATAGGGAATTAGAATTTTTTTATACATTAAGCAAAAAGTGAATCATATGATTACTAACTTTGTAATTTTTGGACCCTTCATCAACTCCTGAATATCTGCTTAGGTAAATTGTAAACTTGGGAAAAAATATACAGTTTATTTTAAAAATTCAGATATAAGTAGTAACTATTTGCTGTAAAAATATATAAGTAAAAAAATGAAGAGACAGATTTTTTAAAGTGTTCTGTTCTATTTTAAAAAATTTCAGTTCACTTATTTATTTATTTTTTTAAAATTTCCATTTTCATTCAGCATCTATTTCATTTTCATTCAGAATCTAACCAAAAAAAATTTAAACTAAATCCAAAAGTATAATTTATTTTGCCTCTATAATTTCATATTATTTTAAATAAAAGTATTAAATTTTTTTAAACGGTAACTATAGTTTAGTTTAAAACAAAAATCAATGTTAGTTAGAAATAAGTGGTCAAACTTATATTATAAGCTAAAATTGTCAAAATTATCGCACAATTTATTTTAAATTGGATATTTTTGTTCGCCTTTTCGCACACTTTCCACTAATACTACAATTTTGTGTCAAAATTCTTAAATTTTATATTTCATAATAAAGTCTATAATATTAGTTAGATATTGAAAAACATGTATAAGATTTCTGATCATAAAAATACTTAAATGAAAAGAATCTATTAAGATTATTTTATTCTTTTACTTTTGACTATTCCTTAGTATATATATGTATATATATATATCTATACTCTATGATTCTGGATGTGTTAAATTTTTAGTTACATCAAACTGGACTTCTTATCATTAAAATATTTGAAAATGATAGATTAAAATAATTTGTGTGTATGTTTTGCTCTTTTCATCTCAAAATTTTGCATTGGCTTAAAAATATTAAAATTTTCAAAACTTTCATTTTATGTAAGAATTATCCGAATATCTTTGGATGTGTTATATATTGAAATATATAAATCTATCTTCCAACCATTAAAATATTTACCATAATATGGTTTTTTAAAATCATTCTATTAATTGCTTACTTTTGTATTTTATTTTGAATAGTTTACTCATAAATGAAAGTGGTAAAAATAACAAACATTTAATTCTCCGTAAAAATTGTTAAGATATTTCTAAATATTTTAAGCTCTGACATACATCAAATCTTTCATCTGATCCTTAAATCTTTTCTTGAAAACGTCAAATTAAATTCAATTTATTCAAGTATTCTTTTCAAATCTGCTTTTAAAATTTTATATTGGCATGAAAATGGGGTAGAATTATCTAAAATTTAATTCCAACTAGGAATTATAAATATATCTCCAGATATGGTAGATATTGAAAATCATCAAATCTTTGTTCTTACCATAAATTTTTTTACCTGATTATGATTTTAGAATATCACTTTTCTACTCCTTCATATTTTAAACTTTTAATTAGATATAAAAATTGTAAAATTTTTGCAATTTAACTGTTACAAAAAATAAGAGTAAAATTGTAAAATTATTGCCAAAAAATATTGATAATTCATAAAAACTATCATATTTTTTGGATGCATTATATTGTGATATGCAAATCTGTATCAATATCTGTTTTCTGTTCCCTTAAAAGTTTTACCTGAAAACGTAGTTTGATATTTATTCTTCATTTAACTTCATCTCAAACATTTTATATGTGTAGTAAAATAGTAAGGTTGTCAACAATTTAATTAAATGTGGAATTTATCAAAACATCTCTGAATATGTCATATATTTAAAAGCACCAAATTTGTCATCTAACAAATAAAGCAGTTACTTAACTGAAAATGATTCACTAAAATGATTTTGTACATTTTTTCCTAGTTTCATCTTAAAATTTTTATAAGAATATGAAAAGGGTATGATTAGCAAAAGTGTAAATCTATATAGGAATTATTAATAAATTTCTGAATGTGTTAAATATAATAAGATATCAAACCATTCTTTTTATAAGTAAATAGTCATTACAGAAATCAATTAATTGAAATCTCTTCTTCAATTTACTTTTTTGCTTATTTTATCTAAATATTTGCTTATATGTACACAGAAACTATTATATTATTGACAGTATAATATAAATTGCATTCATTAATTTAATATTTCTGCAAATTATGAAAAAACCTAAATCATCTTATTTAAGCTTTTATCACAAAAAATTAATCAAAAAGTAATTTAAAAACGAAAAAAAAAATTTTTTTTTTGAATTTTGATTAGCTAAGCAAAATTATCTTACTTTTCTTTTCTTTTTTATTTTGGTTAGCATTTTTATTTTTAGTCTTAAATGTATAGTTTGAGTTTTGATTTTTGTTATTGTGTTTTTTTATAAGTATATTAATTTATCTTCATTTTGCTTTTTAAACATTGCTCATGCTAAGAAGTATTTCGACTTATGTGGTTTAGTATTCAATATATATTTTCAGCAAAAATAAAACTTACCTTTAGTTATAAATTGGTCATATGAAAAAAAATTAGATATATAGAAACATTAAGAATGATCTGCAGTAAATAAATGTATAATTTTAATATAGTTCCCTTTTTCTAGATGTCAAATAGTTTAAACATGTCCTTCATATCTTTATTTCCCTTTAACTTAAGTTCCAATTATTTAATAAAATTTACAAGAAAAATGTTTCTAAAATATATTGTAGAATTCAATGTAGTTTACTTTTTTGTATGTCGTGTGGTTGAAATCCGTTCTTGATATTATAACTTTCCAAAAATGCATATACAAATATGAATGTTATTAAAATGCTAATTAACTTCCAATAATTTAATAAAGGGTATTTGAAATTTTATTAAAATATATTATAGAAATATTACATTTAAATACTAAGTTTTGTAACGATTTCAGTAATATATGCAAGAAAAATGTGATATCGATGTAGTTTTAGACTTTATTCACGAACATTAATCAAGAATTCATTTGTCATGACATACAATTTTTAACTACTATGTGACAAGTTTTTCATTTGACAGCCATTTTTTTCAAAAGATTTGAATTTTAGTTGATTCGAACAATTTTCGTTCCATTTATGTACTTTATTACTCCAGGTTTGATTATTAGTTCATATTAAAATTAATATAATATCTTAGAGATAAATATTCATTATTTTGCTCCATATAAATACTATTTTTGAGCATTACTGAGAATTTTAAACCTTTTATGAACATGTTAAAAGTTCATTTAACTTATTAAAAGTTTAGTTCCGTGGGTTGGTCTAAAAATGTCGATGATGTATTTTCTTTCTAAGAAAAACAATCTTAAGGCTGCATTTGTATTCTAAGTATTTTAAAATTAAAGAAATTAAATATTTTAACCAGTCTGAAAAAAATACTAATAACTTCATTAGAGTCTTTATTTCATAAAAAAAAAAAAGAAAAATACATTTTATATACCAGAATAAAATGTAAAAGAAAAATTGCTACACTAAATTTTACATTTTACTGCTACACACCAAAATGTTAACCAGTAATAATTAAACTTAAAATCTTTGTGCATTTTAATAAAACCTGGAAAAACTGCTTGAAGATCCATCTCTCAAAGAATATATCTCACAAAATGAGAAATTATCGATTAAGCATTGACTTAAAAACATTTTCCATTAATTACACTGCATTTAAACACATTATTCACTACTAAATAATACTCGCTACATTTTCACTACATCTGTAATTAAAACGCATTTTCCATCTATGAGCAAACGATTCTGCAATTTATCCGTTATTGAAAAGTTTCTTTTATAATTTGAAATGTCATTAACATTAATTATCATTTATAGTTAAATGATTATAAATACTAATATTTTATAATTTATTATTAAAATATTAATAATTTTTAAATGGGCAAAGAAAAATTTTAATTTTTCTGTCTAGTAATATAAAATAATTAACTTTCTGTAGTAATAATAGGAAATTATTTAAATTTTTGGTGTAAAATTATTAATATAAATTTATTGAAAGAAAATTGCATTATCATGGGGTATTATTAGCCAGTATCTATGACAAAAATGATATCTTTTTTAATGAACTTCTTCACCAAGATACTGGAAAACATTTAAATAATATTCTATATCAGTTATTTAATATTTTTATGATTAAACGTGCGAAGTCACTTCTTTTAGAGAAAACATTATTACATCATTTAGATTTTCGAACAAGTACTCTTTTTTAGATTTAAAATATAAAATTTAAAACACGCTTCAAAAATTTTTTTATCAAATTTTAAAATATTTTTTACAGGAGCCTTTTAAAAGTAAAATTTAGTACATATTATTTGCTAAGTTAAATTGATGGTTATAAAAAATAAATTAGGAAAGAATTTCTCTTTCATTTTTTTTTGTACTAATAAAAACTTAGAAAGATATTTTCAGATGATAAAATGTTCAAATATGAACTAGTTTTGAAATTTTTCTCCATTTTTAAAGCGTTTTATTTAAAAATTATTAAATATGGTTTTCAGCAATCATTCATTTTAAGTAATAATCCAATTTTTTTTATCTTACAATCTTCAGCAATAAAATTACATTCCATCATTAAATACACGTTTTCATGTCAATCAGGTTTTCAAACGGTATAATAAAATCAAATTTAAAATGTTTTTCTTTTAAATTTTATACACTTTATAATAATATTCCATAAAAAATATCAAATAATTTCTAGAATATGCTTGCATTTTAAAGAAATAACAATTTTTGATCTTATTAAACAATAAAAAATTGTCATGAAATACATTTTATTTTTGAATACAAATACATTTTTTACAGTAAAATAAAATCAAATAGGAATTGTTTTAAAAATTTCGCTCAAGTTGTTAAAATATTCAGTAAAGAAATGTTCATATGTTTTTTATCATATGTATTTGAAATAAATATCTATGATACTTTTTTTATCTTAACTATGTAGCAAAGATTTACTGGTAAATACCCATTCTCAAAACAAACACATTTTCTGAACATAAAATAATATCAAATATTAAATGCTCTTAAAATTTAAAATAAATTGTGACAGTATTCAATAATAAAAATATATCCAATGATTTCTCGCATGCATACATTTCAAATAAAACAACTGCTATATTCTTTTCTCACGATAAAGCAAAAATTTATTATTAAATACATATGATCTAAAAATACACAAATTCAATATATAATGCAGTTTATTCAAGATAAAATATCTTTTCTAGTTCAGAAAAGGAAGTAAAAGTAAGACCTTCCTATTTCCAGTTCTATTTATATTCCAAATGGAAGTTTGTAGTATAGGTTCATATTTATACCAAATACTAGCTATAGCAGCAGTGGAGTACTATACAGATATACCGTAACCATGAAAGAGTATGCATGCACAGTTATATTTCATCCATGTGTACTCCCCCGATCCCCGGAGAATACAAGTCAGGATAAATTATGCAGACGTGTAGGGGAGCTACAGAAAGAGGGGTGTTCTGGGAAATATTGCCATTATATAATGCCGCTAAAGCACAGCAAGGCGATATCTCTCCGGAAAATGTGGTATATGAATCATTTTAATTATTTAACCGCTCATGGGCAGTGTTGAAGACAAGGCTGAGATAAGATAATACCTATTTAGTCGATTAATAGATGTCTAGTAGTTAGCTTCTCTAAATACTGGTCAAAAGATATTTTGGGTGCCATTTTACTAAATATTTCAATTTAAAAACGCAAGTTATTGATTAAATATTTTAAAATTAAATTCTGAAACAAAAAATCATTTTTTAACAGTTATAATCTTTAAAAATCAAATGCCTATGAAATATTTTAATCAATATTTTGCGGTGGTAGTTTACGCTTCTTATTAATCTTCAATTGAAGATGAACTGGTTTAAATCTTGTATCCATTAATGTATATGGGAAATTAAAAAATAAATCATACATTTTATTACAGTTTAATACAATGAGTTTAATGTTTTGTATAAAAAGTCTTATAGGGCAGAAATTACTAAATAAATGTTAAAAATATTGATTTTTGCTTAGAAAATGTTTGATACTTTTCAATTATATTTTTTTCGCTTTTGATAATTGCGTTAATGAGAAATAAAAATATCATAAAAATTCCATTTGCATAATGTATTATTTAAAAATGTTTACATTTTCCAAAACTAGTAAAAATTATGCAAGTATTTTATTTACATTTTATAAACTAAACAATTATCATTTAATAAAACTTATTTAAAGGCCCTTGTTTATTTCTGATTGAATCTCTTTAGCAAACGCATTGGTGATCAATTGCATAAGTATGATATAAGAGTACCTTTCTCAACGAAACAAAATTAAATATTGCTGTATTTAGTTGTTTTTTGTCCTGGGTGATTTGCAACCGTAATATTTCTTTTAACCGAAAAAATTATTACCAAATAAACTTTTGCATCCTTGGAACAAAATATTGGAGGAGTTTGGCTGCCAGTAGAGGTGGCTGGAAAAAATTTGCTCAGAAGGCCTTGGCCCATCCTGGGCTGGCGCGCCATGAATGATGATAATGAATCTTTTACACAAATTAGCTTTACCTTTGCTTAGCTTGCCAATTAGCTTTAGCTTGTTTATTATTGTTTATCACTTTTCAGTCAATTTTTGCCCCCAAAAATTCAATTTATTATGTGTTAAATTTAAAAATACAATTTTGAGCCAATAAAACCGTCGTATCAACATTATATAATTTTTGCTTCTCCGTAAAAAATATAATATTTCTTTAGAATCAAAAGAGTGAGTATAATGGGAATTTACTGAATGTTTAGAGAATCACCATAGATTTGGTAATTCCAACAATGTACGTGTTTCATTTCCAGCTCATTTGCGAACATTAGCTGTAACCTGGAATTACCTTTAAGTATTCAATTGCTATCAAATCAGTCATCATCTATAAGGAAAGAAAATATAGCTTACAATTCCAACCTATTACGTCACAAGATTTTTGGTGGGATGATTGTTACAATTTTAGCGTTGTTATCATGTGCGTTATTATAAATTATAAGAAGTTCAACTATATTGTGGAAAGACACAAAAATAATACTTTGCAAATTTCATATTGAGTTTTTAGCTATATTTACTCACAAACGAGATAATTTTCTCAATATAGAAGATATTATTCTGAAGAACAGTAATTTAACATAATGACATAGTTACTTTGTATGTATCTGCTCAAACAAAATAATTATATCTTTAATAATTTTTAAACAATTTTTTTGATAAATTATTATTTTTTAATAATAAGTTAAATAAGTTTTTTTTGTTGATAATATCCTGAATGCTGTAATTTAAATATAATTTAGAGACGTTAATAATGTGGATATATATATATATATATATATATATATATATATATATATATATATATATATATAGATAATATATATATATATATATATATATATATATATATATATATATATATATATATATATATATATATATATATATATATATATATATATATATATATATATATATATATATATATATATATATATATATATATATATATATATATATATAATGTTTATCCATCGAAAAAGTTTGTATTATTTTACATGAGTAAACAAAATATACTTCTACACCACTATCTTCTTTATATTATTTGGCAATTTCTTAATTACCCCATTTATTATTACATTACTTATAAAGATTAAAACTATATATAATGAGCATATAACGTTTCCTAAAATTCCTTTTTTTTAAACCAAAATTCATTGTAATAAATAAGAAATTTAAAAATGTCGCTATATCAGGAATATTCTGTGGAATAATCCGTCATTATTTATAAAATAGGCGCATTTTTATTATACGTCAGAGTGACTCCCATTTTGTGTGAAAATTCCATAAACACATATGGCAAGAAATGTGTCATGGTTATAGTTATTTTTAGCATCCTTATTTGAGGCTCTTCAGAAGAAAGAAGATTTCTTGCTGTCATAATTCGCACCAAGCTTGATTATAAAAAACTCCCTTAAAATTTATTTTCAACAAACATAAATTACTGAAGAAAAGAAATAAATGAGATAAGTAATATATGCTAAATTTTAATTAAATTCATTTTCCCCAATTTCACTCTGATCGTGTGAAAAAGAGTCTAGAACACAAGGTTACCTGATTTGTTACACAAGCAAAAGCACGCAAGAATCTATTGTGAAGAAATGTTATACTCTTGAAGTAATGGATTTTAAAATGAAAACTATTTTAATAAGTTTCCTAGACATTGGTATTCTTTTCCCTTAAAAAGGGAGAGAGAGAGAGAGAGAAGGGTTTCCTTCTACAATGAAATCCAACTTAGCTAGATTTAGCTTTAATGATATGAATTAAAAAAAGGAAAATAGCGTTAATGTGATTTATATGAAAAGTAATTATTTAAAACTGTGGGGGAAAAAAGGAAAAAATTTAAATTCAAATGGTTGCTTGTATTTTTTCCTATTTGTTGCTTGTAATTTTGCTTATCGTATGGAATTATAAAAAGTAAATGTAGAAAAATGTTAAAAGTGGGAAATTTAAGATAAAATTAACATAAAATACACTCTTCTCTTAAATTAATATTTTTTTAAATTTGCATTCAAGCAAATTTTGGTATTTTATATTCATGGAATATGTTGTTTTTTAAAGGTGTTGACTATTTTCTTTTTAATACTAACCTTGTCTTTTTGTTAAAATCTCACTGTTTTTAAAGTATAGTTTCCGAAATTCCCATTTGCAGCAGAATATTAAGTGTAAATATATATTGTTTGAAGATAAAATTTCTTATTAATTTTTCTTTTGTACTTAATTTCTCTTATTTGTTCTTCCGTTTATGTTTATAATGTTTTCATTTTTGAAATTGTATTGTTCAATTCCTTATTTAAATCAATCATCAAAAAGTCTACTTCAATAATCTACTATGTAATACGACATTTTTTCCTTTGTTCTAATAACCTTAAGAGATGATAATTTCCTCTCATGAATATTTCTCAACACTAAACATTTTACTGTTCAATAATTTACAAAAAAAAATTTCAAATCAATCCAGAATGTTCAGTTGGTTACCGTAGCACTAATCTAGGTTAGTCTGCTTATCCCTCTAGTGTCACATTTTGCTATTGAATTTTCTGAGGGCACATTGGATGCTCCTCGTTGTGATTTAAAGTAGATTCTAAAATACTAAGATATGAATCGAATTCCCAACTGAAATACTGAACAATAGGCTAATGAGGCAAGCTTTCAGCTTCCACTGTTGTACCATGGCGTTAAAAAGTGCAGTAGTACCGTTGTAATTCTTATAACACTCATGTCGTTAAAAGAATGTTTTAATTTATGCGTCTTATGTAAAATAAAATCCATTGTTGCTAATATTTATAAAATGAAATTCGTAAGTCACGAAGTATTCATTTTAATTATGCGTAGATGCATGTTAATGTAGAGTAATCTCAGACATATAGCTTACAAATTTATCAACCAGTTAATTAGTTAAGTTCTCTTAAACTCGTTTATATAAAGTGTTATTTAATTTCAAAATGTAAAAAGATTTACCCTTGAATTCCAACATTTTTCGCCAGCTAAAGATACTAAGTGAGCGTAGCAAATGAAACATATAATAAAGAGGCTTAAAAATATTCAAATTAAATTTTTTGTGTAAAAATTCTTTTTTGGCCTCATATCATCCAAAACGTCGTTAACCATCACCAGTTTAAGGAGAATGTCTGCAGATTAATCTAGAAAATATCTGTTGATTGATAGTTATGGTTTGAAAATGTCTGTTGCAATAACATTAAAATCTAACTTTGGAAAACAAAACAAAAAATATCTGCTCCATTTTTATAATTCTTCAGCATTTGATACAAACGAGTCCATGGATTTTTTCAACACTGAAATAAAATTTGTTTTTGTAAAAAGATTTATATAATCTTAGACATATGCTAATATAAAAATTTATAAAGTTTCGTCTTCCAGGTTAATTTATTTATTCCTAGCAGTGATAGACTGACCAACCCATTGCTGACATCCTTAGTCGAGTGAAAGAGGCTTAGTTTGATTCATTTGTCATTCTAATGTCACATGTTGCACTTTTAAGTACATTAATTTAACGGAAAATTAAGATTCTGAACCCTAATAAACATACATGGCCCAGGTGCGAACAAATAATTACTTAGCAATTAATAATTATAATTTGAATAACTAACTATTGTACACTAAACAAAGTTTCTTGATTATTATCTTATTATATTTCAGGGTACAGAATCATTTCAGGACTGCTTGAATGATTTTTTATACTAAAAATTTACTTTTAAAGAATTCAAATTTATGAAAATTTTTTACAAAAAAAATTCTAAGTTCTTTTATTTCAGGGCAACTTCTGAAGGTGTTTTCTTCCATTTTCCAGAAGATATAGAATAATCAGGCAGTTTATTAAGCTACATGTAACTTTACTACATTTTTGAATAACAAGAAATTTTTGGATTATCTTTTTCTTCATAATGCCCACTTAGTGGGACATTTCACTTTTTTCAGCACAATAAAAGGTGGAAAGGATAGCACCTCAAACAGTAGAGTGTTCAGTGGGGACCGAAAGTGAATGGGTCGGCGAAATTTAGAAGCAGGGATCAAGCAAAAGAGACCAGACACGGCCTGCCATCCTCTGGGAGATGATTTCATATGAAGAACGTAGCGACTAAGACATATTTAATGGGCCTCAGACGCCATTAGCGAACATGACTGATCTTTGATAGGGTCGGGATTCAAACCCCCCCTTCCAAATGTGAGAATGAATGTCCTAATTAAACAGGTCACTCGAATAAAATCTAAATTCATTTTATAATAAGTTTTGATTACCTTAGATAATTATGAGTCTATTGCATTATTTTTGCAACAAATTGGAAGGTGTTCTTCCAAAGTAATTAGGCAGGCTTTTCGAATACATTGTATAATTAAATAGTTATACTTAGATAATGAATTATGAATAGATTAGTAGAAATAAAGCTCATTGTTACAAGAGAAAGCAAGAAACACCCTTTCATCACTAAATTCACCTTTTCAAAACATTAAAAGCCACCTTTCTGTGACAAACGAAAATGCAATCAGTTGAGACATGAACTATGAACGCTATTCAATTGCTTATGAAATTTAACATTTGTAATTATTCTTGTCAAAAGACAAACTTGCATTTAGTCATGCGATCTCAAGAGATCCAATCACATATGGAGCGAATCCCACAGAGATGCGATTCCGAATTAATTAACCAATCCTCGGCTTCTACCACTCTCCTCAGGGTATTCTTATTGTCCAATGATAAGCCGGAATCATTCTCTCGCTTTGTTAATGATTGTAATCCCGGAGAGACGTGTCATCACTTTAATCGCCACTGATAAAACCGGATTAGGCGGGGAAATGTTGCAACTAGGAGAGAGAAGATGTCCTGGTACCCGAGAATCGTCCCTTGTCGGTTCAAATCTAGTTCATTCGGCCGGACCTTAATACCTGGACTTTGCTTCCCATAAACCCGTTACTTTGACTACGAAGTCATTTATAATAATTGCAAATTGAGACGTCAAACTTTTCCGTTTCTCCCCTCTTTCGCCTACTCTCGTAATTATTCCAGGTTCTCCTTTTCCAGAAAATATCTGGATATTAGGTTCCCCCACTGAGGTTATTATCCTGATTATAAATTCGAGAACCCAGTTAGTTGGCAGGGTTACTCGGGAAGTTCTTAATGCTCTGGAACTTGGAAAACGTGTCACCTTCAGTACTCTAAATGCAGGGTGGTTCCTTAATTTTGGAGATTCGCTTAACTTATAATTGCTACTAAATTATAAACTAGCAAAGTAAATTTTACCCAGGATTTTAATTATATCCGTGTGAAATAAGTTCTTCCATTGAAATGGTCATCCAATAAAATTATGGTTTTAACAAAATTTCTTTTATTTTATTCTATAGTTTTACAAAACAATTATAATAATCATATAAAACTTCTAAAGCATGCATAAAATGAGAATATAAGTTGCAATAAAAACTATATTTTCTCATGGAATCAAACACATAGATGATACATATTTTTCTCAAAAAGTTACACAATTAATTAGAATATTTTTATGATAGTTAAAGCATTTAAATGAATCATGTTAGCTTATGAGGACAACTAATTATTATATTGTATTTATATAAACTCATGAAGCTTAAAACATGAAAAATTTCTAAATTTGCTTAAAATCAAACTTTAAGCCCAAAAATAAAAACTTTAAGTGATAAAGAAATTTGCATGCAGTAAAATATAATTATTTATATATAACAATGCTAAGTAGATAGCCAAATAGCTCAAAGTAATTTTTTTTGTCTTGTGCCAGCTAGGCTGACAATATGGGGTGCGCTGCTCCCCTTTTTAATTCTGAAACGTATTTGGTGTGGAGTCCGATTGCTTCAGCATACACATGCTCTAGGGATCCGTTTATAGGGTAAGCAACCATTCATACCTGATTCATACACAGAAAGGACAAAGACAGGACTGATAGAGAGAGAAATTACATTCCTGCCCGAAACGGGATTTGAACCCAAGACCTCACTGTTCGCAGTCCGGCACTCTGACCACCAGACAGGGTGGTCAGCGAAGTAATTGCTAGGTAGTTTATAAAAACTTATTACATTTGAATTATTTTTTGGAAGTTTTTAATGGAACTGCCTACACAAGGATTAGTGGTTTGACTTTAATTTCAAGATTTTATGTTTAGATTTGCAATAGTTTGGTATTCATTTCAAACTGAAAATTCTCTTTTATATTGCCATTGTATTATTGCTTCAGCGTACAACACTGTCTAATGAGTTTGTTTCTACCATTTAGAGGAAGAAGATAAGGGGGAGCTTTTGTAATTTAGAAGAAGTAGCCTAAATAGTCCCTTATATATTATATTATACAAAATAGTCCCTTATATATACAAAATAGATTCATCTGAATTCATCTGAAAACCCCAGAGGTGTCATTTTACTTATATGACAATGTGATCATGATATAATTAACGTAAGCCAACCACCTTTAATGAGCACGACTGATCTTTAGTTAAACTGGAATTCGAACTCATTACCTTCTGATAAGGAAAACGACTGCTAACCAACTAGGCCAACGTGGACTATTGTCCTTTTTTGCAAGAAAATGATTGTAAACTAGCAAAATATCGCTGATGCAATATAAAAACTTCTTGAAAATACAAGTATTTACTGTGATAGATATGACAGAAAGAAAAAAAGATCCCTTAACTTTGTTAGGACCAAATCATGAGCCATTCTTGTGAGTCTTTCTTGTGAGCCACCTCAACACATAAAAATTTAATCGGGTATTTAATTTATATATATATATATATATTATATATATATATATATATATATATATATATATATATATATATATATATATATATATATATATATATATATATATATATATATATATATATATATATATATGTATATGTATATATATATATATATATATATATATATATATATATATGTATGTATGTACATCATATTTAACTTTTTAACTCTGGAAGTCAGTGGGTTCGATAACTCTCCCTACCCTCCCTATAGAAGACCACCACACACAAACACGAGTTTTAAGAAAAGAGTGACTATTCGTATGTCAACCTCATCTTTTAATTTTGGGTCTACATTGCTAGACAGAAACCTGTATTTATCTGCAAATAAGCATAAACAGACAATAGAAATCGTAAAAACATAAATAAATAAAAACAGTATTTTATTAATGCTATACTCTGTCTTTGATATTTTTTAGTTTTATCGGGTTCTTTTTACAAAGAAATAAAAGAATATAAATATACTTTAATTTTGTATGGTGAAATAAATAATGCATAAATAAAAAATAATGACTGAAAAGAATGTACATGGAAAAGTAATAAAATCTTTACTATAAGGAAATGTGTAAAGTTGATAGTGAAACGAAATGTAATAATTGAGAATTAAAAAGAATGAATATGATTTATAGAACATTCATTTTCGAGAATTTCTCTACTCCATTTAATCTGCAATCATTTATGTAATTTTTACTTTATTCTAACATTCTGAGACCATTTATGCAACATTCACAGAAGGAAAAGTGCCAAACTTTTATATCTAGTGGAGTAAGGTTGTTAACAAATGAATGACACATTTTTCTTAAACTCACTATAAGACAGTGCCTATTTTTTTTTGAAAAATATACGTAAAGAAACTCAAATATATACAATATATCATTCGATAAAAAATGAATAATTTTCTAGGTCACGGTATAGCATTTTTCTCTGGATACCAGCTGGAAGTGTCAATCTTTGAAGGGGGTAAGTGTCTTCGATATGTAAATGATAGCCCCCTTTATCGCATGGGTGTGTCTCGCGAATCTCAATTTTCAACACCCCCTTTCAGCAACCCTTATCTGTGTCTCAGAGATAAACAGGGCACCCTCTCAGAAAACGATTGCCACCCCCTTGCGTTTTGTGGCAACGGTATCATATTTCCTTTCGAATTTCCTCAACCACTGGGAAAATTGGTGTACTCAAGGAAATACTGATAAAAGTTTCAGACTTGTCAATTATATGTCATAAAAAGCCACATTTAATGAATGCGGGGGCGTAGAATAATTTGTTTTCACTTTGTATCATCCACAGACAAATGATCTGTAAGTGAGAAGGAAGCAGCTTTTGAGATAAAAATTGAGGGGGAAATCGAAACCGATGATGTTTTAGAAAGATTTTAAAAGGACAATTGAAGGAATCCATAAGTGAATTTAGGTTATATTACTATGTTTCCGGCTGATAATTTTTAAATACCAAAGCCACGAATAAATGCCACCTGGCTCACAATTTAAAGCTATGCTCAGAGGACATGAGATGGGTAATTGAGCTTGCAACCTCATCCCCAAACTTTTACTTCACATTAGCAAAGAGATATTAGTTTTGTCAGTTCTTAACCCACATAGACCTCCTCAGTATGATAAACTTCGGTTGAGGCAAATATCCAACCCAAATCCCTTCGATCTCTAGATTGAAATCTTTCTCCACAAAGCACTAAATCTAGTTAACCTTAAAATTCCTTTAAATATTTTTTTTATTTTACATATTTTCGATAGAATTTTCTGCTGATCAAAGCTTCTAAACACTGCCATTCTAATCATAACTTCAACATATGGTCAAGTAAATAAGACTGATATCGAACATTGTGTCTTTCTTTCCGTTAATTTCATATCTCATCAACAGAGAATCATTAGATCTTGCAAAACTTGATACTCTTAAAACCTATTAGGAGAATAATCTCTGATGATGAGTTTTTATTGGAATTTCATTTTTATTAATGGCCTTTTATAAAATTAGATTAAATTTAAATTATAAGGGATATTATATGTAGCTTCAGCAAAATTTGTTAATGATTAATTATCTTATCTCGATATAGTCTATGTCAATGATTTATTTTATACCTACATATACACTCGTGTCCATAAATTAAGGATAATGCAAATTCAGGCAAAGAAAGAAACAGAATCAAAACAAAGCAAAACAAATGTGACTTATTTGTAGAGTCTAATTATCAAACAAAATGTAAAGAGGAAAAAAGATGCTATATGATTGACATAATTAACAAAAATTGCGATTTTTACTCGCTGGAGCAAATTTAAAAAAAGAACATATTTACCAAAACCAATATAATATGGTTGGTACGATGGTTAATACACAATATGCATCCCCAGACGATGCAATACGCTTAGGAATGCTGAGTATGAAAATTATCGATCTGATCTTGGGAACTATTAAACCAATCATCAAGCAACGTTCTCCGAAGTTCCAATAAACATGTTCGAGGAGGTTTACGGGCTGCCATTCGTCGGCCAAGCAAGCCCCACACATGCTCTATTGGATTCATGTATGCTGAATATGCTGGCTAGACCATACGGGTGATATCCTCCGATTGAAAGCATTCGTCTACAATGTTTTCACGGTGAAGGCGCGCGTTGTCATTCTTAAACAGAAATTCTACAACCATGGCGCCCCGAAACAAACGTACATGTTGTTACAGAATGACATCTCGATAGCTGTGGAATGTCATGGTTACGTTCTGAAACATGCAGGTTAGTTCTGGAACCCAGAATAATTCCTCCCCAAACGAGTAATCCTGCACCACCGTAACGGTGTCCTTCAATGGTGTTCTCTTGGTGGTAACGGGTACCTGGCACTCTGCATATGAAATTCCGGCGAGAATCAGATTGAAAGCTGATCCTGGACTCGTCGGGAAACATTACACCATACCATTGTTGCAGTGTCCATTCTCTACTCCACCCTAACCACAAGCGACAGTGAGTTGTGGTAAGTGGAACATATCTGACAGGCCTACGAGCATATAGACCATTGTGCCCTAAGCGTCTGTATATGGTTTGTTTTGAAACTGTCATACCGGTAGCTGAAGAGAGCTGATGAGATAGGTCTGATGCTGGGCTCCATCTGTTTCTTTTGGCAGTAACTTCCAAATATCCATCTTCATTCGGTACTATAACTCGGGGAGCGACCTGTGCTTTAACATCTACTCACATTACCATCATCTAGGAACCGTTGTAAGGCCGGGAGATGACACTTTGCGCAGTTCCAAGTTCCTCGGATACTTCCAGCTGGGTATGCCCACATTCTAGAAGACCGATAACTCTACCGCATAAAACATCATCCAAATGCTTCCTTTGCACCAAAACTATGATAACTATTGCACTGAGAGGCTTTTAAAGCGCTTGTGAACGATTTTACTTCTTTTCAACCACTCCTTATATAACCCTCTCTTGCATTTTCGTCATTGTAACGTACTATCCGCACTATCTGTTGCTTTCTGGTAATTTGCACATTGTTCTTCAATATGTGTGTCATAATTCTACATGTGAAATTTTTATTTTACAATTGAATTTCTTTGTGATCCTGAATTACCCTTAGACATGAGTGTATATAATTAGTTATTTTATATATTTTCTAATTCCAGGTACTAGATTTTACCCTTTTAAGTACTGCAAGGGGTTGTTGTTGCTACATCAGCAATCCTAGTCCAAAGACTACAAGGAGTGGAATTGATGGCTCCTTTATATAGTATGGCAATCAGTGGGTGCGCCATAGTGACCTCGAAAATAGATGGATCTTCGTATTTTAGAGACAAAATTCATTCAGAAAATCACTAGACATAACCTACCATACCAGAAAGCCTCATTTCACTTGAAGGACATGAGACTGCTTGACATTGAGAGTTATTTGCGTTCTCCAAAAGCGATTAATTCTTATGTTCAGTATATTTAAACTCACTACCTTCAGATAATCAGAGTGATGTGGTAACCAAATAGGCAACCATCTTTATATAAAAAGTCTTCATATAAAATCATGCAAACAAAATGAAGATCGTATGTGTGGTTCTTTAATATATTTTGGCTTAAGTTGATGTGGTATAGTGCAGTTTATGCTGTTGCAATTCTGATAGACATAACAGTTCTCCGTGGGATTTCTTAGAATTTTGTTTTAGTTTGTCACAATTACATAGACCCAATTAGAGCTGATTTTGTCTCTCTCGAGCTTTTATTGGAGCATCTATTCTGGCCTCTTTTTATTTTTCAAGATTTGAAATATCTTTTCTTCGACATTGACTAAATGATGTTGAATCAACCATAAAAGGTTTCAATAAATGAACAATGAGCAATCATTAATTTTATATTTGAGTTTGAATTTCATTTTGAAGAGTAATTTCTTTCCAACAATCAATTCAATTAAATAATAAAAATGATATATTAGAATTTTAATAACAATCAACAATAAGCATAATCATTCTCCAATAATGAGTCCCTATAGAAAATTATATCTTGGAAAACTTTTTTCATTCTACCGTATATGCAGGTACTTATTTTTAAAGAATATTATTGTTTTAAATAAAGATGTTACCATGTTAGTAATTATATTGGGTTCTATTTGGTGAAAATAATTGCTCTTACTTTAAAAAAAAAGGAAAAGATAAATTGAAATTCAGTTCATTTTGTTGAAGTTCCTTAATCCTTTTTCAAATTTGTGATTTTCGATAAAGTGCTATTATTTATTTTTGTGTATTTAATTAGGACGAATAAAGTATGTTTTAATAAAATTGTTGGTAAAACACAAGATTATTTGTATACAAATTGGACTCCTTTTTGGATTAATTAAAAATTTATGCTATATTAAAACGAGGAATGCTTTGGCTTAACCGTTGTTTGTTTCTTATATTGTTCGCTTAATCAATTATATTCTAATAAATGATATGCAATATACTGAAATGTATGAGAATCTTCTAAGCATTTTATATGTAGTAATTTTTATAAGACTGTTTTTGTGTTTAAATATGTTGAGTTTGCTTCCTGTGAAAATGCTTTTTACTTTTTTTCTGTTGTCATGTTTGTTGGTAAAACTTTATATAAATTATAAAAATTAAGTATTTAATTTTTGAATTGTTTATATTAAAATAAGCATAACTTTGTAATCTAATTATAACCTATAGCAAAAAGAGAAAATTAAATATAAAAGTAATAACAGTGACGAAAATCTGTAAAACGTATTTAAAAAACGCTAATTTGTATTAACAAAATAAATTATATTTAAGTAAGAGAAAAAACTGTCTATAGAAATTTTCCCACAGAAGAAAAAAAAAGATTTGCTCATACCTTTATTAGTTCAAAACACATTAAACATAAAAATGCTTGGTAGCTTATGATTACTTGCTATATCTTCATTCGACAAAAAATTTTAATTTAGGTTAAATAAAATTAGTACTGCCATCTGTTGACGAAATAGAATGTAAGCAGATTAATGCGTTTTTAATGAAATTGTAATTTACGCAATATTTATCTTGAATGAATTGTATTTTCATACTTAAAATAAGTATAAAATTCATCTTACGGAGGAAATATAACAATTTAAATTCGGAAATAGAGGAAGTCATAAATAAATATACAAAAGCTTTTCCCCTTTCAAATATATAATATTTCCTCATTTAATTATATATATATATATATATATAGTTATATAGTAAAGGTTTTTTAATAATGCATTTTATTATTAAAATCTAATTTTTTACTAAAAATAGGAATATATTTTAATCATACTAAATTTTATTTGTGGCTGAACTGAAGGCTGTTAATGCTCTGAATTTCAGTTAAATACTTTATGAGTTCCATTCAAGCTTCAATAATCTATGCTTATAATATTTCGGAATCCCATTGAAAATGTAAATTTAGGTCTATTTAGCCCACGCATGCTAAAGATGTCCATTGTGCGGTAAACAAAACAAATCAAACCAATAAATAAAAATAGAAAATATGAACTATTTTCCAATGCCATGATATATTTACAGTAAGAACTGAACTTTATGTTGGGTATTCAATGTAAAATAATTGCTTTATTTAAGTAATAAAAATTTAAATCTATGTTAAGGGAAATCGTAATACCGCTCACAAATTCTATTTTTCTTCCACGCCAATATTGAATAAATGATCCAGCTTCTCATTTTATGATCTTTTATCAATGTTGTAATTTTGATTATGAAATCATTTGCAGATTTCATCAGAATCGCTCTCCAATTCCATTTTCAACATCATTACACAAAACCCAATGCTCATAAGCAATTTTTTTCTTAAAAAAATTATTTACACTGTTAGCGTGTGGCCTTGTTTCTTTTCTTGTTTTCACTTCGTCGCGTGTGTGATAGATAAGACGATTTCATTAAGAAGACTTAAAGATACGGTTTATTGTTTTTTGTTTAAATAAAATAAGAAAAGAAAATAGTTGATTGCTAAAGAAAAACGTTATTAATAATTTCTTAATAAAATTGAAGAGTCAATTATTAAAAGAAGATGTAATTCTTTTTAAACATTATTAAAAAGGAAATAAATGGCATGTCATTCCACAATTATCATTTGCTTGATTATAATTTTATTTCCATTCAAATTTTTAAGTAATGTTTATTTCAAATGATTTCCTAAAATTAAATTCATGGAATAATAATGAAACATTTATTTGATTAAGGAAGAAAATTAAATTTAATTGAAATTTTTTCGTATGCTTTGGATAATAAATTTTAACCCGGTTTAGAATTGGTAAGATTTAAAATGGCAATAAGCTATCATCATTAACTTATTAAAATAAAAAGAAAAATATCATAAATTAAGCAAAAAAAAATAGCATTTGGTTTATGAGATGTTTAACGTTTTCGTCGAATACAAATCTATTCACTTTAATTCTTTTAAAAGAATGAAACTAGAAATCTAGTTATTTTCCTTATAGTAATTTAACATAATCAATTACATTTAACTTGCTTTCCCTAAATGAAGTTTTTAACTTGGCAAGGGTTATAATTTCTCTTCAAAAGCATCTATTTGCATAACATAAGATTTTAAATTAAAGAGACCTTTCCCTTTATTACCAATTACATTTAACTTCTTTGCATTAAATTCATCATAACCTTTATGAATTGAATTCTAATGTTTGAAAAACGTAACATTTGGGTTCTATATTTTTGAAAATTACTCAGCTGTTACACAATTACTTACATAAATATGATTACATTAATAAAGGATATTAAAGTTACAGTTATAAAGGAAATTTTATAATTTAGCTAGGAAAATTCTAGTACTTAATGTCTAAGTAACAACAGCATATTTATTCAATATAAATATTCGAAAAAAAAATCAGCAGTATTAAGAAATTATTAAAATTATCAATATTCTGAATACTTGAAAAACTAGCATGGAAAATATAATATAATGACAACATAGTTTATTCTTTTTGCGAATCAAAATAATACATATTTCTAATGTTCACCTTGTAGTCATTTTGTTAAAGTAATTCAAATTTATTTACTATTAAAGGTCTTCAAATCTTTCAATTTCCGTATTGCTTCAGTAATTCAATTTTTAAAAAGAAGCCGGTATTTTTCAATAACTAGTTTCCACTAACCTATAAATTTTGTTTGCTTTCATTATAATGACTTATTTGAAGTTGTATCTTGTTATTTTAGATTCGTTCATTCCAAAATTATAAAAAAAGCCGCAAAAAAGTAACAAAATGATATTATATTTTTACTGAAACACTTAATTTTATCTTAACTGTATTATTATTACCTGCAAGTATTCAAAATAAACACTTATTCTGGTAGAATAAATTCTTATATATATATATAACTTGGACTATAGAAAACGTTTTCAAATTTTAGATTTTATATTTGAAAATGATAATATTTTAACTCCTATTTCGAAGCTTTAAACAATAAAAATATATTTTAATTGTTTTCTGTTTTTATCATTGTATTACAAAATGTATTTTTAACATTTCAAAAAAAAAAAGTTTAATCTTTTAACTTATTTTTTTTTAAAAGTACACCAAAGGAAACTTTGCCTTCACAAACATACATTAATTCATTTTTAAACTGTCAAGGAATAAATGTTATAAACGTTAAGATTATATTAATATTTGAAACATTGGTTATTTGATTATCTTCACAAAAAAGCACTTGAAAATGAGTAATTAAATAAACAATTACGAAAAAAATATAAAAAATGATTACTTTTGATTTTAAATTTGGAAAGTAATGAAAAGGAATATATAAAATAATGTATGGCAGGAAATATGTATACCAGAAAAATGTTAATGGAATATTAAGTAAAAACAAATTCAAAAAGCATATATTTTATTTTATAATACTATAACAGTATTAACATTATAAAATTTATACAGCTATAATATCATAAAATTGATACAGTATATAATGCTACCTGTAATTTTAACTGCCTATCATAATAGGTAAATATTTTGAAACCCTATATAAACATTATCTTTAATAATCTAATTAAATTATAAGTGATCAAATGAAATATGAATAAAACAACTATGGTTTGTCATTAAATTTGGATCAACATATTTTGATTTAAAAGGTCATAAGCAATTCTACAGGAGGATACAATCGAAACGTTTTCGAATTCAATCAATATTTTAAAACATTCCCGAATATATATACATATATATATATACATGTATATAACCATTTGGGAATCATTGAATCATTTAACATATTGATTGAATTCCAAAGAATATATATATATATATATATATATATATATATTACATGTATGAAAATATATATATATGTATATATATATATATATATATGTATATAACCATTTGGGAATCATTGAATCATTTAACATATTGATTGAATTCAAAAGCGTTATATATATATATATATATATATATATATATATAGGGTGCGCAATAAATTCGTGCAAACTTTAAATCTTAATGAAAAAAGAACAAATACAAATCATATTAAAAAAAGTGTGGTTTGCAAGAATGGCATCACAAAAAAAGCGGATTTTCTTTTTTAGGAACAAAAAATATTAGTTTAAAATGACCAATAAATGGCGCTGATGATGAATGTTTTAAGCAAATTAACACAATACTAATACAATTCTGGATTTTCAAATATTTATTTAAGCTGAAGTTGTTCAATATGACCTCCACCAGATTGTATGAGGCAAGTAAAGTGATATTTAACTCCTGTGACAGCTGAGAACAACATGCCTGGAAGAATCCCATACACGATCTGCTGAATGGCTTCTTTAAGTCCCGCCAGTGTGGAATGGGCGGACCGGTACACCAGAGATTTTAAATAACCCCACAGCCAAAAGTCTACAGGAGACAAATCTGGTGATGGTGGAGGCCATTTGATCTCACAGCCTCGACTCATCAATCGGTCTTCACCAAACATTCGCAAAAAAAAAAAAAGAAAGAAAAGGGGGTGGCATCAAATGAAGAGTCCACACAGGTGTTTTATTGTTAAGCTGATTAGCATAAATCAGCTTCGTGTAAGACCGCAGTGCTACCTATCAGCCATGTTTTCAACTTATTTTTTGTTGATAAAAAATCCGCCCTTTTTTTGATGCCATTGGTGTAAACCACAATTTTTTAGTATTATTTGTGCTTTTTTAATTAATTTTTAAAGTTTGCGCGAATTTATGGCACACCCTGTACACATATATATATATATTGTTTACAGGTTATGAAGGCATTAAAATTTCTGGAAAACACACAATTGGAGAACACATAAAATAAAAACGGTTAAAAACTTGATTAAATTATTAAATAAATGAATCTATTTTAATTATTTTGATACTGAATATAGATCATCAATTTTTCGGTGATGCAAAATAAATATCAAAATTGTTACTCCATAAAATAGCATCAATGATAAATTTGTTTTGATTTTAGTGGGAAATTTATATAGATCTTTGATTGATATATTATTATCGGTAAAGATAAATTAAATTGACTCTCAATTAAATTAATTTATACGATTTGACAAATAATATATATATATATATATATATATATATATATATATATATATATATATATATATATATATATATATATATATATATATATATATATACATATATATACATTTATCATATATATATATATATATATAATATATACAGATAGATATTGGGAATAGTTAAACAGTTGAAAGTTAAAGTTGTTCCAACTTCTTTCTGAGAAGAAATTTCCTGAAAAGCATATATGATAAACAAAATATATGCGTAAGATATACACATATCCCGTCGTAAGGAATCTAGAAAACTTTCAAGCTCCCACGTCGATGAATATATGATAATGAAAAAAGTTGTTACAGCAATTGAAAATCAAAGCAGGTATTTTTAATGAGCTTTATTCTACAGCTGAGTAATATATTTACATTTATCATTAAGGTAGGGATCGAAATTATTACATCATTATTAAAATATAATTTATTTCACGTAAATGTTAACTAAATAATATGCTTTTTGAAATTTAAAACATTTAATTACATTTAGTTAATTAGGCAAATGATCCTAAGTAAAGAAAATATAAAAAATGAGCTTCAAAATCTTTAATGTCAGGTGTGTTTGATATTATCAGTTTATTTCTTCTAATAAAATGTTGAGAGTTTCATCAAATTTTATTTGTTAAAAACTTAAATTGACTGGAAAAAATATGGCCGAGAAAGAAACCTAATACGATTAATTTTAAATTGGAATTTTTGTGGCATTTTCTTTTTCCTTTTAGCTTTCGAATATTTATCGATTGATAACAAACACGAGTTACAAGACTTTAACGAAAAAAAAAAGTCTCATATCTTAAAAAATCTCTTCTCGTTCCATCCTTCAGTTTTTCCATTTGACAAGGGAGATTTTTCCCCAAACCTTGTGACTCGGCTATCCTAAGAAAGAAAAAAAAATGCCTAAAATCCAATGTACCAAGTTATTTGGTTGGAATGTTCTCGAATTGCTGACTTTGAAGAACTCTGCTCCGCACTACAGTTGTCAGCGACAATCCGCATCCCTGAAGACTTCCCTTTGCAAGACCCCCTGCAAGATGATTCCATCCCCACGAAACGAGCTTTTTATCTTTCCCGAAAATAAAAAAAAATAGAAAAAAAAGTAGCTTGGGCTTAAGGTAACAACTTGAAGGCTTTTTATATTTCTCCTATCAAGTCAATTTTATCGGAGAGGTAATGTGAAAAGGATTCAACGTTGCCATTTTCTGAAACAATTCTGTTTCAAACTCCTTTTTTTTCTTATTTGGTTTGGAAATTCTTACAAGCTCAAATCCCAGAAGCAAGTTTTGCTAATGAATATTGAAACTGTAAAAATTTCTAAAATTTCAACATTGTATTGTAAAATACATTTTCGCTTCTTTGCCAAATACTGGTATAATATTTTTATCATAAAGATATAGTGAATTTAAACTTATAAGAGAAAGTCATATTTTTGACTAAATATTTTTTCGTTGTTTTTAATATGATCCACTATATTAAAATAATAATATATATTATCTAGCCTTTATAAATACATTTTGATTTATATTTTATATAAAGATTATATTTATTTTTCAGCAAAATTAACTTCAATTAAATTTATGTATTTAATATCGTATTTGGAGTTATCTCTAAATATATTTATATAAACAAGACAGGGTAAACATTTTATTCACTTTATTTATTGCGATATCTTTGCGAAATATGTTCTATTGTTAAAGTATTAATTTTGCATCTTAAATACAATATTAAAATGCGCAAAACTTAAATTTAAACACTTAGAAAAAATTTAAAATCGGGGACTTCTTGATTTTTGGCTATTTTTTAAGCTAAGATAGGTGCCAAGTATTAATAAAAAGATGTCCGATACATAAAACCATACAAATATAGGATGCCCTGAGTACCTAGAAAATAAAACTTATTCCCAAGATGTATCGCTTAATTTTTTGTCAAACTAAAGGATACCGGATTCTACACTGAACCTTTGAAATTTATCCATTAAAAATATTTAAGAAAATTACGACCTTCTTTTATTTGTGATAACAATATATAATGTATTGTCTTTGTTTATTTTTGTATATAAGTATGTGAAAGTAATGTTTAATGAAATTAATTTTGAAATAGTCTTCTGTACCATAATAATAAAATACCTCTTAGTAAATTTTAATTTTCCTTCAATAAAAGTAACTGAGGAAAGGGCATATAGAAAACATCCCTTAAATGTGAAAAGTATAATGAATTAAGCACATCAAATTATTAGTCAAAACATTAAATTATACTTTTTAAAATATATACTTACTTGTTTATATATTTTGAGTTTACAAATAAGATACTCTATTTATTTTTCAATCATACAATTTTTAAATAATTAACAATATTAAGATAAACAAGTCTTTCAAGATTTGTTTGTGATTTTTGGCACTTTTTTTGTCTCTTAAGGATTTTTTTCTCCCTAAAACTCTATATTACGCAAGATTTAACTTGATTATTTTTGAATGATTTTTAATGTGATTACTTCTGTTGCATTTAAACCATGCTTTTTTGCTAAAAAGAATCTCAATTTTTGTTTTCCTTTAAAATATCAAGAATTTAGTAACAGCAGCTTTATGTTTGTTTGAAATCTACTATTCCTTTATTATACGATTAAATATGGTTTGTATTAAAATGAAATGAAATCATCGATTTATGTCAGGGAGAAAATGGAAAACGTACTTATAATTTACAATGCTTAACTTGACTCAGACACATTTAAAAATCTACAAAAAATGCCTGAGAACGTTGATTTTGAATGTAGTTTGCATTACAGACAACTTATAAAAAATTTTGTTATAAATATTCACTTGCAATTATTATTGTAGGAGACTGAAAATAAAACTTTTTACAGTAAGAAATAAAATTTTAACATTTATAATTTTCTCAAATATTTATATTTCAAATCAGAAATTTTATTTTAATAGATTTTAAATAAAAATTCAAATAAAATATTTACAAAATCATTATAACAGTACTTAAAATGAGTCTTTTATTTGATTTTGAGTTCTATAAATTGCAATATGAAATATTAATATGCAATTACAAATGCATATATATATATATATATATATATATATATATATATATATATATATATATATATATATATATATACATACATACATATATATATATATATTATTTATATACATACATAATGATCAGTTAATTTCTAATAATCAATAACTGTTTACTATTAAAATCTAGAAAAAATTATCCTTTCTCTTTAAATTGTTTGAAAGTAAGTTATAATTTCTGCTACATAAGTACATAAAATTTTTTAAAATGGAATGTCTGAAAAAAAATTTTAAATTTGTTAATTTACCAGATTTAGAAAGTTTCTTTAAAAAAAAATAAAAAATTTTAGGAAGAATGACTCATTTGTACTTGTGGTTAAATAAACGTAAGATTAAAAAAATTATAACACTTATGAACTAAACAATCACTTCAAAAGTAATTTGAAAATTAATAAAAACAAAGAACATTAGTAAATATATTTATATGATGAGAAGATATTTCAAAACTAGAACATGAGAATTCAATATTAATTATTGTCAAAAAACTAGTATTTTTAAACATGCAAACACAAAAGTATTATTATGCATAAAAAGTTTTAACATTTCACGGCAAATAAATTAAATAAAATGCAATTGCATTTTTAAGTGATAGAAAGATTTACACTTAGTGAAACTACCTTATTTCAATGAAAAAAAAGATCTCTTTTTATCAATAGCATTTAATTTTAACTTTAACTGTGTCTTTAAAACTTATTTATATCGATTTATATTACTGTAACATTTAAATTATGATAATTTATACTTGAATAATACTACTTTACAAAAATTAAAATGTGTACATATAACGCAAAACATCACTTTCTTTACCAATAAATTTTTTCTTTATTCTCTTCTCATTCCTTTAAATATTTTTAATTCTCATGTAAAGCCTTGAACGTGAGAATTGAATTCGCTTATTGATATAGATTTTAATCGTAAAATATATTATAATGAATTAAGTGAATTCCTAATATAGCTTAAACAATGTATTTAATAGAATAATCAGTTTATTCAATACTTTTCGGAAATTATATATATATATATACATATATATATATATATATTATTTAACATAATATAATTTTCATGATTTCATTCTTTTATTAAACACAATCTCTCTTTAATGCATAATTTTTTTAGATTAATTTTCAATTAATAGAAATTAATCGCAATCTATTGAGTCTAATTTATTCAGTTTGAAATAATGCAATCAAATCAGAAGCTTTTTGATAAAAATGAAAATCAAGAGTCTAATTTAATATTTAAAATAATAATTTCAAATGGCTCTAAGATAAAGAACCAAATTATATTTTATAAACACCATTTTACCCATTAGCATGCAATCAGTAAAATTGAATGTGGAGCTATTAATATATTATCAAAACAAGCTAATGAGAAATCAGAAATATCCCTTATAATAGCAGCATTTTAGCGAAGTGAAGTAAAGCAAGAAGAGACGCTTGAAAAGCAAGCAAGGCGCCCTGTAGTGTTTGCTTCATCTATCGAGTGCTCTTACCGTTGTCAAAACACTTCTACAGTGTTTTTAGAGAGGCAAAGATTGAAAACTGGCTTTCTCCAAGTTTGTAAGGACATAATTTAAGGATGGTAGTGTGGGAAATTATAGAAAAATCTTTTCATTTATTTTATCGTGCATAAAATTGTAAAACACAGGAAAATTTTTTATTCTTTTAATATAAGCATTATAAACGCCTAAAGTAAAAACGGATTTTGGTGTTCTGTTTTAAAATTCTTTCAAATTTTTAATATCCTCTAATTTAAAAATTGTTAATAGTACGTAATAATATATACTATATTTCATTAATTTACAAGCTTTAATGTATGAATTAAAAAAGTGATAAAAATTTCTAATCAGAATTTTATTTCTTTAGAGAATCTTTGGAATATATTTATAAATTAAGACATATTTCCTTTAATTAAACTTTTATTTGTTTGATATGAAGATACTAGTACAAGATGGTGTTATATTAAGGTAGTGGGGGGAGGAGTTTTTTTAATACTTAGTTTAGTTACTGTTTACTTGAATACTGACTATTTTTATTTATTGTGGAATCAATAATAAAGAATCTCACATGTA
Source organism: Latrodectus elegans (assembly GCA_030067965.1). Classification (NCBI taxonomy): domain Eukaryota; kingdom Metazoa; phylum Arthropoda; class Arachnida; order Araneae; family Theridiidae; genus Latrodectus; species Latrodectus elegans. The sequence continues at coordinate 86,635,644 of CM057811.1, forward strand.
ATAAAACGCAGTACATTACATTTTAGTGGTAGCTGATATAGAATTTTGCAAATTTTTTAACATAATCTATTACTTCGTTTTAATTATTACATATCTATAAGCGTATAAATCTTTAATTTACTTAATATGTCTTTCATTTAAAGGAAATGAGAAATGTATGTCCAGTAATTTTGACTGTTTAAACCTCCATTAATCTGAAAGTAACCTCGAAATTAAGAGAATTATATAACGGTTAAAAATACATGAAATGATTGATATTATTGATAAAAAGGAATAAAAATGTTGTAATTTTCACTGAAGGATATTCAGATGTCTTTTTTATATCTTAATAAAATGAATAATTGTAAGTAATTTAAATAAAAACTATCAAATAAAATATTTAAATGAATTAATGATAAAACTTAGAGATAAAGTCTTGAAAATATCCCAGATTTTTTCAAAACGATAGACAATTACTACCCTCAAATTTGAAACGGTTATGACTGTCCTGCTATTTACATGAGCCAAAATTCAAAATGCTTAATTTCCCAGACTGTGGTCAAAATAACAATAGGGAAGTAATGGACACAAAATAATGCGGAGCATATCCAATAGTAATTGTAAGTTTTTATGGTAAATATTGTGATGTTATGAAAGAGTTATAAGTCCTTTTTTTGACGAACCTATATTCCTTGCCTTTGTTACCTTTATTTACTGTTGTTCGAACTCTATAATTACATTTTTTCTATTTTGTTCTTTTTGACTTCTTTTTTTTATGCTCATTGGAGTGTTTTCTCCTTCTGGCGAATAATGTATCAAATATTACTAGTAAAGATTAAAATAGAAAGGATTGAATTTTACTCACTTTTAAGGCTTGAGTGTTCCAGCATCACGTTATTTCAAATAATAATCTGAAAATACGCAAAATACAGATAACCCTTTGGCCATTTCATATATTTTTTCTCTGTTAATGCAATATCATAGTTTTCTCTGTTAATGCAATATCATAGTTTTCTTATCACTTGCAAATGACATACTCTTTAATCTGCATTCAACAAACAGAAACGTCTACTTTAGATGTTTTATTCTATTAGTGATCAATTTAGATACTTTCTTCTCATTGTTATTTTCAGAATGCTTTTTTCAAATAACTTACTGCTTGGAATTTAATTAGGAAAGTATTTTTTATATCCAATTCTTCTACTATAATAGAAACTATTATTAAAATATGCTTGCAGTATATTAAAGTTAATTTATCAAAACAGCCTCTACTTCAATTGTTAGAAATTTGATAAAAAAATTCGCTTGATTTTTATTTAAAAACATCAAATGATATTTTTGTTTATTTAAGTTGTCAAAGATTTTCATAGATAGGCCTGTAAGTATAAGCAACGTAATTCCAGCAATTAGAAATTTTCAAAGAAGCTCGATGAATGTCCATTATTATTTCTCTGTTAATATATTAGAATAATTATCTTCCAGTTATAATAATGATTTATATTTTTTCTCTGTTAATGCAATATAATAAAATTTTAATTTCGATTTAAAAATTGAGTAATTTTTGTTATACATTTCAGAAAATAAATTAACTTTTTAAATGTTTTCAGAAATAGTTTTATAAACTTACTCACTGTTCAGACACCCAGCCTTTTAAAAATATTATCTAATAAGCCACATTTTGGTTCAGAAAATTTTATTCTTTCTCCTGGAAAGAAAAAACGCAATATAAATCTTTTATTTCATTCAATATATCGGGTCGAAGAAAATATTTGAAAACTCAAAACTTATTGGCTGAAAATGAATATTCAAGAATCCAATAAAATTCTCGAAAACATAAAACTTGATGATTTTCCAACAATAGCCGCTTTTAGACAATAACAGGAGATTTTTCTTCGATTTTAGATACAAAATCTTCGTTCAATCAAGTGCAAGGAATCCATCCCTATCCGTATTGGATAACAATCCCTTTACACAATAGCCCAATCTTTAGCTTTAGGGAATAATGATAAAAAAGGGAAAAAAAAATCAATGGAGTTCGCATTACTTTTCAAACTGGAGGGGGAAACCCTTGTATTGGATATCCCTTCGGTACAGTAACAAATAAAATACTTCAATGTTTCAAGCTGCCCAGTTCTTATTTCTAAGGGTGGTGTTTTCAGACAAACTCGATCAATTTCCTGTCACAAAATAAGACCTTTTCATCTAAGATATGTTTGACGTGGCCTTGTAAGAACTCAATTCTAAACCACAACGAATCCAACTTGACATCAATAAAGTTTATTTTTCTTGCTTTAGTGTAAAAACGGACCAACTTGATGGATTTTCAAGGTTGTTTAGATATAAAAACCAGAATTTATTTCCTATATTTAAATTATTAATTTGAAGTAATTTTATGTGTGATCTAAAAAAAAAACAATCTTTAAATATATTGCTTAATTTTATTCAAAAAGGAATACGAATCCCAACTAATGTTTAAAAATAATACGCTTTACTATTTAGGAAATATATTTTTATCTCAAAATATATTTATCATTTAATTTGAAAAAAAAATTGGCTTAATGAATTCTATTGGATAAACGCTTTTAAATTATGATTATTGTTTGGCAAAAAATGTTTTTCAAAGTTGCCTTATTCACATTGTAAAATGTTATATATGTAAGTGAGAAATATAATTTATAATACAATTTAAAGATATAGAGAAAGAAATGAATTTGAAATAGCAATTAATTACAATAATAATATTTGACAATACAGAATCATATTTTTTATGAACATATTAAAAAATCTTATGTATTTAATATCCCAATAGATTCCTTTTTATAATGTTATTGGTAACACAAAATATCTTAGAATTCAAATAAGTTATTACTAAATATTAAGACTACCGAAAATTTCTGTGCATTGATCAATGATGTTGTTAAAACCATAGAGTGAAAGATCGTTTTCTGACAACATTGAAAGTTTCAGAAAGCTTAATTCAGCTCATTAAACTATTTTGGACCCTATGCGGAAGATAGGATTGGTATGGAAATTTTGAAAATGGGTGTCACATGAATTAAGTCAGAAGAATTTTGATGATAGAGTCATCACATGCCTGTTTCTTCTTGTTCGGAACAAAATCGAGACCTTCTTGAACCGGATGATAACTAAGGAGGAAAAGTAGATAACTTATACGAAAACACACTAAAGAAAGGATATGTTTACAGAAAACCTTGTATTTTCTATTCCAAAGCAAATTTGACTCTGAATAAGAGAAAGTTTGATATATGGTGGAGAATATTTACGTATATCATACCTGCCAACCTTGAGGAAAAAAATATCAGTATAATGTACTAATTTTAAGGGAAAATTTCAGGAGATACTTTTAGCAACATTTTTATAGAATGCCTAAACGGTAGTACCGATAAAAGACAATTTTACTCTTTAGGTAGTATATTCTGAGAACAATTTATGTTAAAAATATTTTGCGTTACTCTTAAATTTTTAATAAAATATTTATTAACCTTATATAGAAACAATGAAAAATAAAAGAATATACTACATGTAAAAAATAAACACTAACGTTTATGTCACAAGATTTTTTATAGGGCAACTTTTACTACACTAGTGAAATTTATAACTATTAAACTTATAAAATTACATAAAAACATAAAATGTGTTACGAAATAAATTTGACTCAGTAACAATTATTTTGTTTGAGGAATATATTTTCCTAATTTATTTACTAATAACTAACAATATTCCTCCTAATTGAATTGCTTTTGTAAATAGCACCTAATGTCTGCTCTAAATGTTAATTATATGACTGCCAACTCGTAGGATCTCGGCAACTTATTGGTTATAGTGTCCTTTTCCAACGACAGATTCGAAACTTAGAGGAACATATTCAAAAATAATATATATATATATATATATATATATATATATATATATATATATATATATATATATATATATATATATAAATGCGCCATCTGTTGGCTATTTAAAACCCTGAAACAACTGAATCGACTTTTTTCCCGGCAAAATTTCGGCTGTTTTAAGTTTTTTACTGAAATTGCCAAAAAACAGTAGATTTTTTTTAATATCGGAAAATTGAGAGAAATAAAGAAAAATTAGGAGTTTCTCGATAAAATCATTAAAAAGTTGAACAAAAAGATCAGTTCGAAAAAGCATTATCAAAAAATAAATAATTTAAAGGGAGCAGTTCAAGAAAAGAATACGACAGTGTTGCAAAAAAGAGCAGTCCAAGAAAGAGGACAAGAAAGGACTTAATCCAAAAATTGCAGTATTAGGCTGGAGAATTCTGTGCCATACACCATATTCTCGGCCTTATCACCTAGCAACACTAGTTTTTGTCCTTACAAGATTTTTGAAGGGCAAAAAATTAAAAAAATGAAGAAGGTATCAATCAAACACTGTTTTAATTTTTCGCATAAAAAAGGAAATATTTTTCAAAAATAGGCTATACAAATCGCCCTCCTGTTAGCAATTTGTCATAAATAATGATGGCAGTTATATTATTCAATAAAGTTTATTCGAAGTATGAAAAAATTATTCTCTTGCGTTATTCTGTTAAAAATGCGCAGAACTTTCCGATGTACTTAATGTATTTTTTGCCTTTTTTTTGTAAAATCACTTGATGTTTAGTTTCTTTGATTACATAATTAATTTTTAATTTCTTTTTATCACACTGTGAGTTTATAAAACACATTGTTAAGTTGTTTTTTTTATTAAGAATAAAACTTCAATCGAAAAAATCACTTTTTTGTAAATTATTCTGAAGAAATAGAAAAGACTTATTAACTCTCAATGATTTAGAGTTTTAAACTCATAATATCATAATTTTGAAAATGCATTTTCAATGAAATATAGTCTTTATCAAATGAATATATGAATACTCGAATTTCATTCGTTTCGGTAAAACCAATCTAAATTCCCTTTTTAAAAAAAATGGTTAAAATCTTAAAAACATTTGAATTTTTCTGAATCTTCTGCATTTACTTTTTCTATAAAAATATCATTTAAAAAAATGACCACTCTAAAAAATGCGATTCTAAAAAGAAATTGTATCCTAAAAAGGTACAAATAAGATCATCTCTTTACTTTTCAAATCTTTGTAATACACACTTATTTCTTCCATGTATGAGATAAGTATATATGCTTTGCTTTTAGCAAAAAACTTTTTAGATAAACCTTTTCTTTTTAAATATATCTTTTCACTCATTTAAATTTAAGTTCTTATCATTCATCTTTTTTATTTAATCTTCTTTTTCATTCTAAGTTCTTATCATCTTACTTTAAAAATAAAAGTATTTGAATGTAAAATTCTGGATATATATGAACTTTAAAAAATTTTTCTCTGAGCATTTAGCATAAATTTTCAAATGTTTATACTTAAATCATTTTATTTTGAAACATATTTGCATTTCTTTAGAAGTTTAAAAACTTATTTTGTCGTATTTTATGTTTTTAAAACGGTAATTTGCCTATAAAAAAAGAAAAGATTCTCTTATTGAATTTATTTGTTAATAAAAATGTTAAATTAAAATGTTTCTAAAGGAATATAAATTTTAAGGTATTGGTTATCGATAATTTTTTAACTCGTTTCTAATAATGCCCCTTTTAAACAAAAGTTTTATCAGGAGTGATTTGCATGAAATATATTTCAATCAATAGTTAACGTATCAAACACTGCGAACCCTTTTATAAAATACTTTTTTGTAAAATGTGACGACAGTAAAACTGTTTCTCATTTACTAATCAAACTTTCACCCAAAATAAAAATACCAGAAGTAAACTTGACATTCACTACAATATCATAGTCACATCAGCGTAAGCTTCACTAAAAGCCTCTTCAGGTATTTCGAAGTGACTGTAACCGTGGACCCTCTTCCACCCCCATTCTCTTTATTTCAATCGTGGATGGTCGCCATTACGGGAGCCCTTTCGGCTCGGTGTCTAGCGATCGTCTGCGGGAGAGGAAAGGGGATGGAAGAGGGGGAGGTAAAAATCGATGAAATCCAGGCCAGTCACATTTCTGACCCTGAGCCGTCCTTACCCACCCTTCCCATTCCCATCTCGTGGTGCATTATGGGTAAAATGCAGCAGCCTCTACCTTGCGATACCCTTACCTTCCAATCACCCCTTCCCTTCGTCTAACCACCCCCTCTTTTCTCTCTCTCTTTTACCAGAGTTTCGTCTTGTTTTTCTCCATTTTCTTTCTTTTCTCTCTTCATATAATTTGCAGCCCAGTTTGAGCTGCCGCGGGTGCAGAGAAATGCTAGGGAAGGAAATAAGAAGAGAAATGAAAATAAAAAGGAACGAAAAAAAAAGGAAGTTTGGTTTTTCTCCTGGGGAATAGAACGCGATGGAAAAGTCTGCGAGGAGGTTTCAGGTTTTGCCAAGGGTTTTTAATTCCGGGAGTAAGAAAGATTTTGGAATGAAAGAATAACATTTTCTCTCTTTTTGAGATAGTTTTTTTCCCGTCTGTAATCAGGGAAATTATTGAGTTGTCACCGACTAGGGAGTTGTTTAAATAAACTTGTCAAGGATTTCATTAAATTTTCCGATTTTCATTCGGAAGTTAACTTTATTTTATTTTATTTGATCACCGATAGAAAATATTTTGTCAGATAAAGACACATTTTTCAGACTCTTAATCAAATTGTATTGTTTTATAAAAATATTGTAATGTCTCTGTTTCAGCTGAATAATAATATTTATTATCGTCATTTATTGATTAAATTAATCTTAGTGATTCTGCGAAGAATAATTTATAAAATTCTCTTCAAATTAGTTGTAATGAGTTTCCGAAGAGCCATAATGTTTTACTTATATTTTGCTGACTAAGAAATTTCTTGATAAATTTTTATACAACATAGAAAATCACCCTAATTAATTTTATTTTCAATTCTTGGCATCAGATATTTTTGATTTTACAAAGATAAACTAAGTTTAAATATTAATTTTCAAACAATAAGTCATTTAATATCTTTATGGTCTTGCAAAATTTTCCATTAAAATGAATTGTAAGTTTGCATTTTAGCTGGTTCATGTGACAATTTATAATAATTTTATTATATATTGTCATCTGCTATTTATTACAAGTAGATGGCAATTTATGGTAAAATTATTAAAATGTCAGGAAATACCTCAGTGTTCTGAGAAAATTTAAGATAAAATAAAAAAAGAATAAAATTATTAAATAAAAATAATTAATTAATCTAAAAAGTAAAACTTAACAAAATAATTCAAGCTTTTGATTTTTATTCAAAGAAAAATTATTTAATTAATGCACATAAAGAGAAGAAGAAATTACAGAATACAAAGTTTTGAAAAAGGAAAAAGTAATAAAAAAAATTAATAACGTAATTATAAATTGTTATTTTATTTAAAATAGAAAATATTTCAGTATATTCGATTAATATAAAACGAAAAAATAATTCTCTTTTCACATTAATTCCACTTTTTTATATTAATTAATCATATTCCTCTTATTCATATTAATATTCTTCAGATAAAAAATAAGATTCGCAACATGAAATATTTTAATTAAAAAAAAGAAAAATTTTAATTTGTGGAACAGGTATAAAACACAAAAAATATTACAAGTTAATATAATTTCAAAGTACATTTTAAGATTATAAATTCTGAATTCAATTAATTGAAAAGGTATATGATTCCTAGAAATAAATTTAAATCTTAATTAATATGCAAGATATTAAAATGAGGGAAAAGATAATTAGTAAATGATGGAAATTCCTAATATAAAAACTAAAAACAATATAAAATAAAATATTCTTTGGATAAAAGAATTCAGTTAAAATAAAATTTAACTTTCGAATTAATTAGAAATAATTTTACAGCTTTTTGTATATAAATTAATTTCCCTTTCATAATTCAAACTAAAATTATTAAATAAAAATAGTTTACGTTAAAATAATTCTGTTGAAAATAAATAATCAATGAGAATAATTAGCAAAGTAGTCAAAATAATCAGTCAAATTATCACAATAAACAGTGAAAATATCTTACTGTGAAAAATTGAAATCAAAAGCTTGAATGATTAGCTTAAGAAAGTAATTTTGAATAAAGTTAAAAGAAAAATGACTGAATTCAGTTTATCTCGAATCAGGAAAATAAAATATTATAATTAAGTAAAAACAAAAATAGTTTATTTATCAATTGTTTCTACTTTGTTCAATTCTAATTGTGTAATTTTTTAAAATTGTTATCAAAAGTAAAACAAAATATAACAACAATTAGAATGAGTACAAATATAAACATAGTGATGGAAATAAATTAAATACAAAAATGGCGCAATTACGTTGCGTTGTTTAAAATATGTCCATATGATGCATTACTGTAAAAACAAGTTTTTTTAAAAAAATAAAAAAAATTGTCTCTTTTGAAATAAATCAGTATCATTTTAATAATTATTGTGAGAAAATATTTCAACATGTTCTCAGATATCTTTACCAACAAACATTTTCAAAAGAAAAAAAACCAATATTTTTAAACGATTAAAATATAACATTTATTGAACCTTTTATTGCAAATATTCTATATAAGCGAATGGAAGAAAGGGAGTGTACCCAATTTGGATGATTAAATTTATAAAGAATTTACAGTTGCTATAAAAATCCAAAGGAAATTTATTCAAATGATTGAATTCAAATAATCTTTGTATACCTTAAAATTTATTTGTGAAAAAAAGTCCACATTTTAAAAATCTATTTTTAAGAATGTTTGAAATAAAATATGCCGATTTGATTTAGATGATTAAAATAAGTAAGATTTAAAAATTTTTTATTTCTGATGAAAGAAATTTTTGTGAATCCCAATATTTAAAATAAAAATAAACTGATGCAAGAAAGATGATTAAAAGGAAAATATTCTGTTTGCTTGAAAAAATTTTAATACAAGAGATTAAATTGAAGAAGAGTACAAATGATTAGTGTAAAAGAAAAATGAATTTCGTCAAAACATTCAAATAAATTGCTGGAATTGAACTATAACAATGTAATTTAATTTACTGAAATTCGAAACGATTTCAATATTTTTCAGCAGAAAAGGAGATAAATAATATAAATAAAATTCGAATAAAAGATTCTATGTTTTGCTATTAAGAATGTATTTTACAGTAATTGAAAGAAAGATAAAGTAATAATGTTCAGATTTAAACTAAATGTAATGCTTTTTTAGAGAAAAATTGATATACATAATATAGAACTGAAGAAAAAATGCAGTTTTGCTTAATAAAATTGTTAAAAACCCTCTATAAAATATTTTTTATATTGAAGTGTTGACTGAAAAGAATTTCATGTGAGTTTGAGACCACAAAATATTTCTTAACAGAAAATTATTGATGAAATAAAATAGATTGATGAAAAATCCAACTATTAAAATAAAGAAGTGCACTTGTAGATTTTACTGCAAAAATATATATAAAGTATTTAAAAGGAAATAAATTAGTTTATTTTATCCAGGCTAAAATACTTTCGCTAGATTCGGAAAACAATTTTTACGAATATTGCATTTAGAAAAAATTTAATACTGTTCTTATAACAAAAATTATGCATTTTGTTTTAAAAATATTTAAGTAAATAATTTGTATTTATATGAATAAATTCATGTAGTTCAGATGATCCAAATTAAATATTCTTACTTTCATTAAATATCACTTTCACAAAAATATTAAATAAGAAATGTAAAAGTGGATAAAATAGAAATGATAACCTACCAAACTTGCAAAAGTAGCTGATTACATGAATAAATTAATAAAATTCACAGATCATTTTACTATAAATTTTTTATATTTTTTTTATATAGAGATAAATAAATGTTGTTCAGATGGAGACAATAGAATTAATTATATTCTATTATTCAAAAAATTATTTATTCTAAAGAGCGAAGTGACATCGAGATATTTTAGTTCAAATTGTTTCATTTGAACAGAAACTTTAGATTATCAAGTTTTTTAAGATAGCCAAAAATTATAAATTTGAAACAAAAGTTTGAAGTTAAAATTGAGTTGTGGTTTGTTTTGTAAAATTATGAGAGAATGAACAACAAAGCAGTTTTTCGAAAGGTATAACTTAAGCGGAATAAATTAATGCAAGGCCATTTAAATGAGAATGAGCCAATTAAATGGGAATAAACCAAAGCTTGAAATATCTGAAATATTTATAAATTTTTTTTCGAAAAATATTTCTAGAAGTAAGGGAAAAGTAAATGAACTAATCAACTAAAGAAATGAGTAACATTAGCAGTAGGTTATTTTTTTTTTAACTAAGTAGCACAAATTACACTCTTATAATGTTATGAAAACTAACTTTAAGCTATTAACATTTGATTTTACACTTTTGGATAATGGAAGTTAAGGTTAAGGCTGACAGCTTTTTAACTGTGTTCCTATAACATGAAAGTTTAAGATTTTTTTTATTAAAAAAAACTTAAAGAAGTAACTTAAAAAAGAGCCACCTGTTAATGAATTTTAAAACTACATATTTGGCAAATTGCCAAATATAATAAATTTTAATGATTTTTTAAAGTTTTTTATTTTTATTTTATTTTATTTGTTTTTTGAATTTATCTTATAAAGTACAAAGTATCAAATTTTTTTTGGAATTCTTTGGATTTAATATAAAGTTTATGACCTACATAGTTTTCCTGATTCAAATTACACTCTGATATCTTTGTAATTAATTCGATTCTATTAATCTCTTTATTTTTATTTTAAAAATTGTTTTATTGTTTAAATAAGGCATAATATACATTTTTTCTATTGAAATATAGAATGATACTCTTATAATTGTGCATTCCCTGCGTTGACTTCACCTTTCATTTTAATCAAAATTTATTGAGAGTAAGCATATATTTTATTAAAATGTATTAAATAGAATTCAAAATTACATAATATTTTAGAATGAAAATGCCAAAAATGTAAACATATATATAATATTGATCAGAAGCTCTAGATTTTTTTTAATTAATGTAGTTAGCTATAAATATATTTCCTGGCTATTGAATGTAAGTCATATTATTCGCAGTCCTAAGATTTCGTTCACTTTAAAATTTTTTTTCCTTGTAGGAATTTATATTTTGTACTTGTATATTTTACATGTATATTACATACATATTATATGCATGTATATTTTACATAAATTTTTCATTTATAACCCTCTCATAACAGTTTAATTTCGATCAAGAATTTATACATCAGATGTGGGAAACAGGTGACAAGCATGCCAAATTTGGCACCCTGTTCGATACCCTACAAAGTTATAAAATTAAGTTGCCTTCTTCACTGCAAATATGTTTTGCAATGTAGAAAAGATTTTTGTTAAGGGACAATTGTACAAAGAAAAATGTGATTGTAATATGATATCTTTTATTATATTGGTAGATTGGAATGACACATCATTTCTTCAAGAGGGCCGATTATTACAATAGATATATATATACAAATATGTATATTTCTAAAGTATCATAATGAAAACTACATGATACGTTGTATAATGAAAACACAAGTTGATATTTAAATATATGTACTTAAATATCTGAGATAATTTCTGCACATTTTAAGTAATTAATAATAATTATTAATTAATAAAAATTTCAATCATGATAATTTTTATAATATCCTTTTAATAATAAAAATCTTTTTATTTTCACTTCTTTTATATTTATATTTTGGATATTTTAAGATTCACTTATAAAATATAAGAAAATAATGCCTTCTGGTGGCAAAACGTGTAATCACTAATATGACATCAATTTCCATTAATAATTTATTTTAGTAAAATATTCTAATCTTGTGTAGAGAAGAACACTAAAATAAAATATATGCCATGCATAATCAGGACAAATTTTTGATGATTAGCTCACCTGCTCCAAATTAGTTATTCATTTGCAAAAGTAATAAAGTAGCGATGCATAGTTGTGCATTTCTCATACTAGAAGAATGAATTATGAATGAGATACCCAAAATTAATTCTCAATTAAATATAAAATCCTTTTAAAAATTCAACATTGCTCTTTTAAAACCAAATTTCTTCGAATAAAAATTCCCTTTTAAAACTTAAACTCTATTTATAGCTTATTTGATAAAACTTTTATAGCATTATTTACAGCGATTTTATAGAGTAGTAAAGATTTGAAATGCGTTTGGGTTTCAGGAAATCACTTCAAGGATTAAATTTTGTAGTCTTTCGACGCCAGGAAGTAATCAGTTTTTATTTTTACCTAAACAACATTATATGATTCTGTTTTTCTCTTTTATTGACACTTAATGGACTCTGTTTAAAAGTGCTTATTTTTCATATTATGTTTTTAATTGAAAACACTATTATTTTTGTGCCACTTTATTACATTCTATGCATTTTAATCTGAAAATCTTCACGGTAAAAATCCAAAAATGTTTTTTCTTCCATAAAAAATTCTTTTTAAAAAAAGTATGTGCTAGCTAAGCAAATTTGCTTGGAACTGAATTCAATATGCATTTATAATTTTTATTTCAAAAAATTAAAAATAATTCAAAAACTTAATCTTTGAACATATTATTCTTTTTTTAAATAAATTAAATATTTTAAGTATATATTTTATGTTATGCGAGTGTACGATTTTAAAGGATTATTTTAGTCTAAATAACTTAAAATGTGAAATATAAATAAATTTTTAGACTTAGTTTATAAAAACATTATTAAAATATATAAAAAACTATTAAACATTATTAAAATTCTATTGAATGTTTTCTTCATAAACTAGTTAAATGAAATTAAATCTTATGTTACTTTTTAATACTTAAAATAATTGAATTTTTACTAAATCCTTAGAAACTAAACAAATTATTATATTGATCTATTCCAAGAACATTTTTTAAAATATGTACTAACTGAAACTTGACTTACGTTTAGTTACATCGAAAATAAGATAAATTAACCATTTTAATTTAAGGAAACGCAAAATCTATAAAGAAATAACTATGCGATTTCATTTCATCTAATAAATTTAACTCAGCATAAAGTATATTATGTCGATGACGGTTTCAAAATTACTTATCAAAGGCTATTATTTTCAATATTCCATTTATAATGTAAAGGAAAAAATATTAATAATTATAATAATAAAAAAATAAATATTTTTAAAGTGAATAAATAATATTAATATAATAAAAATATATTCATTATCATAATTAATGACCACTTTCCTTATTATAAGATATAACAATACAAATTTTGTTTAACAATGAAAATATATTTGTGATACATGACACAAAATTTATTTATTAATTATAATTTCCTTAACCCAATGCGAATAGAAACCTAATGCGAAAATAAAGCAAATTTCATCACTAAAAATATTTTTTTTATTATATTTAAAATATGTGTATACTCTGGCTTTTTTAACATAAAATATATTAAATAATTGAAAATAATTTTTAAAGAATATTTCTTAATGTTATATGATGTAAAATATGGTAAATGCAATAGTTTCAGGAACAATTTGTGCAAAAAATATATATAATATGCAACGATAAACTGATAATTTTTGCAGTGAATAAGTTAATAGTTTATTTTATTTTTTTACGAACTCAAATTGGATATATATATTATTCCTTAAATAAAAATTTTATTTGGTTTCATTTAAACTTATTTTTCCTTTGACTGCCAAAAGATTTTTCTAAGAACTCGCCTTTTGGATAATTTAAAGCTTACCTTTTTTCTGCAGTCACAATAACACAATGAAGAATAATCAAAATTTTTAATTCCTTTCTAAAATTTAAATATTGATTGTTGCCAGCAACTTTGAATTCGATCATTTATAATTCATTAAACTGAAATCAAAATTTGCTTTGTGATAAATTTTAACTATCATATAATAAACTTCATTAAATAATATTCAATTTTATTGTGCATTTGTTTGTTTCATATAATTCTAAAAATGTTTAAGTTTATTATTTACTAACTTATCTTAAAAGTAATAAACTATCTTTTGCACTCTTGTGGTAAATCTTAAAATTAAACAAATTTAATATATATGCTTTAATAAATATTTAACCGCTTCTAACTTGAAACCCCAAGATTTGATTTCCCTAAAGCAAAATTATCTTAACTAAAAATATTTCAATTGAAAAATTAAATGTGTACCACTATAGGAATTATATATGCATATTCTTTTTATGAGACGCAAACAGAAATTGAGGAAGAAATATCACGCAAAAATATATTTCAACCTAAACACAAAGGATTTATTGAACTCAAGTTTTCGTTAGCAGCAAAACATACTAAAATGTTAAATTTATTAATCCAAGTAAGATGACTCATCTTCCTTCTATATAAATCTAAGAGGATTAGAGATACAGTGTTGCTACTTCCAGACTGTAAGAGCCAGATAAGTAGGTCACGTGAGCGATTAATTTATCGCCGCACGTGGGAGAGCAGTCAGCCATGCCAAAGGCTTGGAATTGATTGGTTTCTTATTGATCTTTTTTCTGCAAACTTCAACAGTTCCTTATTTAATTCGAAATATAGTTCCTCTTTTATTTACTGAAGTTTCGCATGCAAATGGATTTATTTAAATAAGTTTCCTAACGCTTGAAGAAATTTGTAACTTAACAAGCATTTTTAGAGACACTTGGAGTTGTCTGGCTTACTGAAATTTATTGTTCTATTTAATATTGTCACCGTAAATTTGACCCTTGCAGTATCATAGCACGTTGTATAAAATTTCTGTATTTGTTCTTCTGTAAGCTTTAAGCATAAGAATATAAACTTTATTTATTTGAGTTTATAGTTGTTGTTTGTTTTTGAGTGTTAATATATTATTTATATGTGTAACTTTCAGGTTTTAACTATTATAAGTAAACTGGGGTACGTCTTGTGATGAAAATTCACTGTTATTAACCCAGGTCACTATTGAGAAGTGGTGAAATATTATTTGTCTACAATCAAGGTAAATGGTTAATTACTGTCACAATTAAACACTAGATTTTATTCATGTTGTTTAAGCTATTATTTCTAGGGCATCCTTTGAAGGCTGAAATTGCTTTAGAAAATTTTAATTCGTTGTACGATTTAAATTTTATGTTCGAATATTCAAGAATGCCTACTTATTTCATTTAAAACATCTTTTCTTTGATGAATTTATTAATTATTTTTATTAAAATAAAATCAGATGTGTATTTTTACCTGTTATCACAAATTTTTAACTGAGAAAATAATGTAACTGTGAATTGTGCATTGGTTTTGCACTGGTATTGCACAATAGGTAATGGTATTGTATTATACTATTGCATTGTGTTTACAACTGGTTATTTTAGTTAATTTAAATTTCTTCTCTCCTCCTTGTTTCCAATTTTAAAAATTAAATTACAATTCAAATTTACAAAAAGTAGAACTTATTCCTTTCTATTTGTAAATTTGAATCATAGTAAAATGACGGAGTCGACAGCTAATATGGCATACACATTACAGACCTTTTACGTTATAGATAGTAGATCATAGCCAGCAGTCATTTAATCTTCCATGTAAAACGATCTTTTTCAAGGTTAAGTATTAAATTTGATAATTTCCGAGCAAGTTTTTATACTTAAACGTCCAAAATTAAGAAACACTTGAAAGCAATTTATTAAAATGACCAAAAAAGCTTTAAGAAATCTAAATATCAAAGTATCAGTAATAATTATAAACTTGTCTACCAAAAACAAGAAAGAAAATAATAGATATTATACTACATGGCCAGATTTATTCATTAAAGGTAGTAATTTTATCAATTTGAAAATTTATTTTTTCTTTAAAACTCAAATAATACATAAGTTCAAATAAGAAAGTAAAAAATAAATTTTAAAATTTACTTAAACTAAAGCACAATTAAAACTGCATTATTTTATGGATTTTTTTATACTTAAAAAAAACATCAAATGTAGGCAATATAGAATATAAGCTATGGAATATAAGGATGTGCTACTAAAATCAAGTAAATATTATTTGTTTCTAAAAAAAATTTAAATGATATTTTATACAAAAAACATATGTAATATCCTTATTTTAAAAATTGATGATTCTCATTAACTTTTCAGCTGTAATTTAATAAATGCGGCTAAATAATGATATCTATCTATCTAATGCATATATATATATATATATATATATATATGTATGTATGTATATGTATGTGTATATATATATATATATGTATGTATATATATATATATATGCATGTATATATATATATATATATATATATATATATATATATATACATATATGTACTATAAATTATACATATAATTTTATAGTACATATATGTACTATAAATTATGCATATAATTTTATAGTACATTTATATAAAATTAATAATCAAATATTAGAGGGAGAATAATGCATTGAAAATATCAAATGGAAAACATTACATTGAAAATATGAAATTGGGAAAATGTTCAATATATATTTTAAAATTTCAATGAAAATAGAAAATGGCACGAAGTACCAACATGGCCAGCTTCAAAGGGAGTGTTGACCACATTGGCACAGTGCAGAAAAGCCATACTTTGATTTAAAGAAATGAGTTTATAAGATTTAACTTAATTGTATTTTAACATGACTATTATAGAACTTAATTATCAGAGTAAGAAAATGGTCAACTCCTAATTGAATGGAATGTGTAAGAATATTTTCGATGAAATGAGTAATGTAATAAACATTTTATACTTTAAGAATTTTTTTATTTTTGAAAAATAAATTAAAAATTAAAATAGGAAAGAAAACTTGAACGGTTGAAAAGTTTTTCATAAAAGAATTACATAATTATATAATACACAATTTTAAACAATCTGTAAAACAATATTCTTCATTGAAAAATATGTGAGCAAAAATCAAATTGAATGTTTCAAATGTTTCATGTCAAATTAAAAAGTTTTAAATTTTTTTTTCTTCTTTTTTTCCCAAAAAGATATAATTAAACGCTACAAACTTTCAAACAGTAAAACATTTTAAAAAACTTCTCTTTTCATAAAAGTCTTGAAGTGTTAAAATGTTTTCCATGAAAGGACACAGTTTAATCACTTATAGTTTTAAACATTTATAAATACTTTTAAACTCTGTAGATTCTATTGAAAAACAAACTTGTAAAAATCAAGTTTAAGGAAAAATAGTATTTAAATATATGTAAAAATATATTTTTCAGAAAATTATAATATGTATGTTTGAAAAACTAGATCACTTTCACTTACAATGTTTTCATTAAAAAACAATTAATGAAATCAAATTAAAAATAGTGATAAAATCTGCTTCCGCAAAAGCTCAATATTAAATCGTATATATCAAAGTGAATGCACTGCATTTTCTATTGAAAAATATCACTAAAAATCAAATTAAAAAGCTAAATGTTAAAATATTTTTAAAATATTATTTTGTAATTTTCATTTTAAAAGTAATTAAAAAATTGCAACATTAAAATCATATTTTTTGTTGAGAGTTTTCTCATAAAAAATTTAAAATAATAAATGAATGTCCCCCATTGGTAAGAAATGCTAAAATGAAACTGAAAAACTCTAGATAAAATAAGAAATTAACAGTAAATATTTCAAAATATTTTAAAATTAAAACTGTTTTCTTAAAGAATTTCATATGAATTTTTATATATGATTCGGTTAGTATGTTTGATTGATTTGTGTTGTAAAACAAAAACATAGAAAATATAATTTCTTTATAATGCTTTATAAGAGATAATAAAAATAGCTAAGAATTCCAAAAAATATTTCTGTAATTAATGTCAACCATTGAAGAACATATTAATAAAAATGAAATAATTATAAAATATATCTGCCAATGAAAATAATTTGTTTAAAGAACTATCTTAAAAATTACTTAAATTTTAGCACAAATTTATTTAAAAAAGAACTTTTAAATATTAAAATTATTTCTCTTGGTTAATCAAAATATTATTTTTTCTTTCTGTTGAATAAAACAAGTTTCCATATTAATAATTTTTAATATTTTTATTTTACTAGATATATTACTAGAATTTATATATTTGTCTCAGATGTCCTTCTTTTCATTAAAATAAATATGGGTATTTTGATTGAAAATAAATTCAATATATCTAATTCCCATTGATAGCTAGATTTTGTGTTCAGGTATGTTTATTTCATATTTTTTTATATGAACAATTTACTATATAAAATTTAATATCATTTAATTAACGAAAATGATAAAACTTATTACAACTTAATCATTGTTAAAAAACTTTAATGTTGATTATTTAAATATACTCATTCATAAGCACTTACTTTAAATGCTTTTAAATACACATTCAAGAACTATGCATTAAACGCATTTAGAAGGACATAAAAAATTAACGAAATCAAAATTTTTTAATTTGATTTTGAAATATTCCTGTTTTGTTCTTAAGCAATTGTGAAACTTTTATAAAATTTCAGTATAAATTTAAAACTATGTTATTTTGTAAGTGAATGTATTGCAAGCAAGTGATAAAATAAAGCGAGTAACTTCACTTTTAAACAAAAAAGTTTTTATGTTTTTATAAATGTGTGGCTTTTAATTTTAGTTAAAAAAATCAGATTTATTTAGAGCTGCCTACCATAAAATAATTTATAATCCAGTAAAACTCATTATAAATGGGAGAATAACTACAGTTATTATCAATCACAAATAAAAGAAATTCTGGGAATGGGAATTAGCGAAAAATGTTATTTCTTATTTTGTAAGAGAAATAGGAAACTTCAAATAAGTAAGCTTCTTATTTCCCATAAAATTTTATACCTTTTATTTCAGAGAATATGCCTTGGAGTAGTTATTATATTTATTTTTATTTTTGTGAATTTGTTATTTAATTATTGTTTAGAAAGTGAAAATATAAAGTGAATTTAGCCAAGAGAATGGTATAAAATCGCCGGAAAAAACTGGAAACTAAAGTTTTAATGATAGTTGGAGACACATTTAATTAAATATTTATTAAATGGAAGTGCTATAGTTAATTTTTTAATTTTTTTCATATTTCCTAATTGCAGAATAAGTATTTTTTTAAAAATTTCAAGTATACATTTAATATTATTTCTTTGGTTTATAATACTTTCTTTTTTTAAATCAGAGGAATCATTCTAGTTTTAAATAAATTAAAATTAAAAGAAAAAACGAAATTTTTCAACATTTAGTTATTATAAAATTTGCTGATCTTAATGAGAGTAAACATTTTTGATCGCATAAATAGGAAGTGATAGAAAAAATCTCATAACCCTTGCTTACAACAATTTTCAACACATTATTTATAAATATTTCCTTATAACAACCATTTAAATTATTGTAAAGGAAAACATATATAAAAATTTAACTTTTAATTATTTTATGTATAATATTTTAAATAATAAAGTTGAATAAAAATATTTAAATTTGGAAAGACTTAAATATTATATAAAAACAAAATAAAAATATAAAATATAAAAATAATAAACCTATATGGAGGGGAACATATAAATACTAGGCATTAAAATATTCTTTGTAGAAGTGAACTGTTGAGAGGAAAATATATAGTTATATGTTTCTGGTTTTCAAGTTTGGGGCTAAATTTTTTTCATTAAACTACTTGGAAAACATCCACTATTCCAAATTTTTATATCATACATACAGATAAAAATTTAATTATCGTAATTTTATTTCTTTGCAAGATATATATATACATACATATATATATATATATATATATATATATATATATATATATATATATATATATATATATATATATATATATATATATATATATATATATATATATAATTCTGATTAAGATTGTACGTTCATCTGCTCTACTAACTGATTTGATTGCCACGTGATTCATCTTTATACTATCAATAATCAAAACAGGCACTTAAGGAATTTATATAAATTTTTTGTAAAAAAATATAAATGAGTCAAAGGGCATTGTGGGTGTTATCCTACATAAGCCATGCACTATTGTTAGGAAGTACATTGAACGTTGAAAGTAAAAAGATTCAAAATAATAATAAGCAAAGCATAGTAAATAATATTAATATTCTTAGGACAGTTGTAGAGAGCATTGCTGCTATTCAGTCTTGCTTCACCCGCTAATACATCTTGTAATTCCAGTTCTTCACATCACCAATAAATTCCGGAACTATTGTTGACACCTTAGAGTCATTAGAACCTTTGTTGTTTTCCTGGAACCGTTGTTGACACCACTTTACACATTTATATAATTGTACTATATAAATCTATTTCTTCATGGATTTAATCGTTTTCAATTGCTTAGACCATATTGCAAGTTGAGCTACCCAATTTTCTTCAAAGTTTGTGACATGAATAATTAAAATAATCTATGAGCTATTTATTGGATAAATACTCAGAAATATTTGTAGATCAAATTTTCACTTGAACTTTTAGTAGCATACGTTCTTTATTAAACATTTTGCAGTCTGCAAGCTGTTCTACTTAATGACACGCGTATTAAATTTCAGATATTTTAGTTTAAAATGAATTCTGCTATTAAGCATTTGATTAAGTCTTAATACTCAAATTTTGAATTTTTATCACTATCTGTTGTAAGCAAATGAAGCTCTAAGAAAAAGTTTGATGATTAATGTTAATCTTCCTTAGAATAATTGAAGCTCTTGCGAGTTTTGTTCGTTTGACAAAACTTTGTTCAATCTCTTCTCAAACGGACATGATACATAGTCGAATTATAAATAATACCGCCAAACTGATAAATATTCTTCAAACACTGTGAAAAAATAAGAAAGACATATAATTTTAAAGAAATTACTCGAATCTCAATACCGATGACTAACGTTATATTAGACATTCCCAATTTAAACCGTAACAGGAAAAGTGAATTTTATATATCAAAAAATGTTCAAGACATTGAAAAATTTAGAAAAGTTAACTAAATGTAAAAATTCTTATTTGTTAAATTAGATACTATCATTTTAAATTGTAACAAAAAAGTAAACTTCATACATTAATCAATGTTATAGACATCGAAAATTAAAAAAAGGTACATAAATAAAGAGGTCGTTATACATAAGAAGCATTTTTAACTGATTCAATAGTAAAATCTATTTCTTTATATTTTCTTTTAAGAAAAAAAGGACATGAAAAGTAAATACAATGGCATTTACCAGAATCTATTTAATGGAATATTATTAGAATACTTTAACCTGATTCAATAATAATGAAGTGTCGAAAATGATATTATAAAATCATCTTATAGTTTTGAAATTAATTCCAAGGCAGATGTTAGACACTGAACAAAACAATGTCTTTCTTGTTAAATCCTATAATCGATGATCAATATATTCCGTTAACAGTTTGTCACAAATCGAAACTAGAAACATTAATCAGATCCAAAAACTGATTTTATTTTGCAATTGTTTGATACGTCAGAAGTAAAAACTGTCCGAAATCGGCTTCATGAGAGTGTTATTTTTCTACACATTGACTATATTTTAAATATTACGTTAACTTAACTCAACTCACTCTTCAGACTGCAGATCTATAAAGTGGTGTGGAGGAAAATTATCAGTGGGTTAAAAATAATTAGCGTAAATTGCTATGATTAAATAAAACTGATTCAGCTGAGAAAGTGGCACCAAATGTTTTTAATATGAAGGAGAAAGGTTATTCACTAAAACTTCATAGTTGTTCAAAAAATCTAGTGTTAAAAACAAGACAGATTGAAATCTATCTAGTCTTCTATTAGAATAGATGTTAAGGTTTGGTCTTATAGATGTTATGGTTTGGTCTTATATCCGCATTGATATATATAGTTCACATCATTCAAAATATCAATTTGATAGCCTAAGAGCCGAAAAGTTACACAGCTCTTGTCTTTTACAGCATCATGCAGCCATTGGTGAGTCGAGTAATTTAACAGATAATAATTTCATATTTAATAAAGCTCGTCTTGTGAAAAGCATTTTATAGTTAAACAATAAAAATGTACTGAATGTCCTCATCTGAAACAGATATTCTAAGCACATTTGGACAAAGTATTGCTGCCAGAAAGGGGCTTCTTTTTATTGTTGCCACATGGAGATTGGATTTCTACAAAAATGAAATATCCTTCCCCAAGTCCTATCAATAACTTCATCACACCTGCCCAAAATAGATGAGAGAGTGGCCTTGAATATTGGGAAGAACCACGTGCTGTACATACATAGTGGGGCAAGCAAATCCCAGACCATACCTTAAGTTTAACTGGTTCGAGTACTCGTCCATTACCAAGTAAACTTGGTGATTGGAAGAGTATTCCGAATTCGTAATTTTCAACCACGGTCAGGGGACGAGATCACACTTAGGATGTCATTCTATTTTTCACATTCTCGCTACATAGGTGGAAGGACTTTGGACGTCGCATATTAAGGGGGACATCTTCCCAACTTTCGGAGCTTCAGCAACTAAGTGAGGCAGGATGGGGACACCCTAACAGCTTCTACCTGTGCTTCACTGGGGTGATCTCATCGGGAAGCTATGTAAAGCTACTGAGTAAATGAAATTCACAACATGTTATATTAAACATGTTGCATCTTTTCCAAATAATAAGCTTTAGGCATTTATATTTGAAAAAAATGTTGTCCAGAAACATCTTTTGTGTGTTTTTCTATCTTTTCAACAAATAAGTATATTTCGATATAATTTTTGCATTCATTTCTTTAATGCGTTTTGCTATATGTGTATAATGTATTTTATATCCATGTATCGCGCTCTAGAATTTAAGTCACGTTTTATGTTCATTATTATTTTTCTTTTTTTCTTCTAATTTGACTCAAAGGTTTATATTTGGACATAAAGTATTTCAAAAGTAGTCACATATATTACGTTTAATTTTCTTTTTTCAATTTTTATCATTACGTTTATTTTAGTCTCCTCAGTTAAAAAATGAAAAATTAAATTCCCATTTAGAGTTTTGACATGAAAAAATAAAAAAATTATCCTGAACTCATAAAAAAAGAAATATTTTCATTTGATATTTAGGAGACTAATCTGACCCGTGAGAGTAAGAAATGAGCCTCTTTAAAAAAATTAATGGCATATTTTTTTAGAAATCAAATGTTAATCTAATATCTGTGAATATTTAATGCTATATGCACTAGCATTTTCAAGTCATAATTTTCCCTTGAGTGATTTAGATGCCTATTAAATAAAGTCTTGAATCACTTGAAAAAAATTACATGTTCTTTTGATTTAATTTATCACTTACGTCACTGCACAATTTTGCAATTAAATTTGATTTTTTTTTACCGAAATGCTATTGGCTGTCAGAATTTATCGCAAATTATTCACTGCCTTATTCTTCATATTTCTGCAATATCAATACAACATTTGAGTTGTATATTTATATATCATTGAATTAATTGGCTATTACATTTAAAAAATTCATAAGTTACATTTATATAAGCAAAATATAATTATAATTTAAATCTATCAAGTAGTTTTGAGTTTGCCATAAAAGAGGACTTCTGTGAAATTAAAAAACTTCTCTAAAAATAATATAAGGCAAACTGGTGCCATTGCTTTTATCCAGTTTGATGTTACATTTACAATAATAGTACCAAAAGGCTTATTTTATGCTTCTATTGTTGATGATGGAATAATTGTAGCGTCATATACTCCTTTATATTCTATTAGATTACACGTGTTATTTCAGATTAATTAACCAATTTATCCCATCCATTATGATAATTAATGAAAAAGATGGGTTTGAGGAGTTTAAGTCTCATTTTGTGTTACTATTTAAATCATATATTAGCTTTGTCAAGAACAACCAAAAAGATTCATTTCGGCCTACTAGCCCAAGAACGTTTTAAAATTGTAATGTCTTATTAAAATCTAATCTTAGCAGAATGAAATTATATGTTTCATGAATTTCTTATGAATTATAAGTTTAATCTCCTATGAAGTTATTTGTTTAATAACACAAGATCATTCTAATGACGACATTAGAGCTAGTTATAAATACTAAATACTTAACAACTAGTTATAATGTCAAAGCAATTCGATTAATATGGTGAATATTTTATAAGTTATGGAAATTTTAATTAAAAACTCATTGAAAGATATTTTCCAAAGATCAAAACCACATATTTTTAGTTACTAAATCCTTACTAGTTGCTATAGTTACGTCGTTAATTACTAGTTATTAACTTGGCTTACAACGCAATCGACTGTCAACTTAGTAATTAGTCACTAACCATCAAAAATCTTTAAGCTTGAGAAATCATTCAGTTAATTTACAGCTTAGGATTTTTCGTTATAGGATTCGTTCCAGTTAACAACATTAATAGTATTGTTAACCATTTTCATCAGATGAATTAATTGTTACTTGATTACTCTTTAGATTGTATATTTACAATTCACGAAGTGTTAATAATTGAATATATAAGAAAATTTTATTTTTAAAGAATTTAGCGCATGAAACGTATACACCGAATATCAGAAAAGTTTAAACACAAAAATAGGAAGTTTTTACTTGTACATTTTTAATTATGAAGACACAATTTTGAATGTCATTCGATTTATATTTACAATTTACGAAGTGTCAGTAATTGAATTTATATGGAGCTTCTATATTTTTTAAGAATTTACTGCATGAAACATACCCATAGGGTATCTAAAAATTTTAAATACAAAACAGAATTTCTTTGCAGGTAAAGTTAATTACTAAGAGATAATATTACGTGTTTTCACTGAATAAAGATATTTCTTAATATGTATTTTATACGTGAAGAACGAAGAAAACGCAAAAAAGGGGCAGTAAAGAAAAATTATTAAGAATAAAAAAATTGTCAATAGTAGAATAAAAAATCTAATAGTAGATGTAGTTTCCTAAATAAAGGATAAAAAAAACCATAAATAAAAAAAGAACAGGATGTTTGCCTTATTAAAATAAAAATCTTACATACGCAAAATCATTAGATAAAACAGCGTCGCCCTGCCAGATTAGTTTTCTGAATCTCTTATGAATACTGAACCAAGACAAGAACTTTTCCAAATAAGGAATGCTCTGCTTTTACTCTATTCCTTCGTAAATTTCATGCTAATTCTGTTCTATATTCTTTGAGAATTCCCAATATATTTTGGGGTATATTTCTCTTGAGAATTGGCCTGTTTTTATAGCGTTCAATACTTTCTTTCCTTGAAAAAGTCCGGGAGAATGTTTTCATCTTCGTTATAAAATCAATATCTTCCTCCTTCAGGTGCAGTGTCATGTGTCCGATACGACACTGATAATTTCTGTTTCAAAATTAATCTTATCTTTCTTAATACTTTATCAGGTAAAGATCAGTTTTTTTTAGTAATGTTTCTCCATTTCGATAAATTTTTGTTTTGATGAAGGTTTTAGTATCTAAGTATTAAAGAGTACCAAGATGTCTTTTTTCTAACTTAGATGATTGATTACTGGAGTAAATAATCTTGAGTATTTTACTCTCAAATGAGACTTTACCTTATCCCCCATTTTATTGATTTGAAATATGATGGCGTTTTCTTACTGGCAAATAAAAATATATTCAGTCTTGAAGTTTCTTCAGCCATGATTAATCGCAAATGATTCATTTCTTGCAAGAGAACCAATTAGTTTATGTTACAAGTATTTGATATAATTTAGTCTTATTTACTATCTATTATAACCCAATTAATTTTTTTACTAACAATATTTGATTACAACGAGAATAAAGTATTAAATTCAATTTTCATAAGTCAGTACGTTTTAAAATGAATATTTGAGACTTAGATTATAGTGATACGATTATTTAAGTAATGAAAAATTTAAAATGAATGGAAAGATTAGGATATAATTATAGTGGGTTCGGGGTTTGAAATGTTTCTATATTGTTAAATTTTACTTCATTTTAATAAAAATACTCAAATTCTTACGAATGAATTAAAAAATTTAGATTTTTTAATAATTTCGTTTTAATTTATAAATGCCAACTTGTTTGATCATAAAATATAGGGCTTTTGGTAGATGTTTCAAGCCTTATGGCTATGTGGTAAAATAATATATATTTAGATGTATTGTATTCTCAAGTGAGTCTAAAATCATCAAAACTTGCTCTTTAGTTTTCTTAATTTCGTTGATTAGTGATAATTAGATATATATTATAATAAATAGAAAATATAAGGGCGAGAAGAAGTTTAATTGCATTCTTTAAAAAGAATTTTAGGCTGGTTTGCCATTTTATCATTTAGTTATTGTTCTGTTTTCATTGAATGTAATTTTGTTGATGCAAAAGTGACAAAGTGTGGGATTAGACGATATTCTTTTATTTTTGGTTTGATGAAATCCAAAACAGGATAAACTATGCACAATATCAGAAATAATTATTTAAATAAAACAGAAAACAGTAACTTCCTTATTTTACAGCGAAATTATGAAAATATATTATCGTAAAATAATTTAGATTATGTTAAATTCAAAATATTACATCAAAATTCACTTTTCAAAAAGTAAGTAAAATATTTTTAAAGCTTAATCAATTTGAAATACAACTGCAGTAAGATAGAATGTGTTTATTAATTCTTATTATGAAATAGTTTTTAACAAGGTCTTGAAAGTCTTATGAAATATAAAATGTAATGAATTTAAAATACATTTTTAGATGCATATGAAAAACAGTTTTTTTTAATTAGACTTTTAGCATTTGATATTTTCAATTTAAACATCGGGCATTTTGTATTTTAAGAGAAAAAAACTTCCGCTTTAATGAACATTGACGTTAAATGACGTTATTTTAATAACAATTTGAAAAACATGCATGTTTTTCAAATTCATACATTTCTATGAATCTCATAATGTCAACAATGGCTTAACAGGCGTTTTTTGTAATTGGTTATGAGTAGCAGGAATGTTTAATACAGCATCAGCTAAATTTTAACTTGAGAACTTAAAGAACATAGTATAATGCAAATATTAAACTGGTTTTTAATTTCCATTTTCATTAAATAAGATATTCTAAGAAAATGTGTTGTTGAGCTTCAAAACTCTTATGATAAGGTTCTATATATTTCATCCAACATTCGACTGTCATAAGATAAATGAATAAAAAGAGTTAATTAAAAAATTAAATAAATTAAAATATGCTAAGCAGGTTTGAAAGTTTTCAGAAGAAATAATAAATTTTTATAATACCAAGAGGTCTTAAAAATTATTAAATTATTATTGACATCAGAGATTATTAATAATGATATACCTCGAGAAATTGATTTTTTGTACATACATAAATATACCTAATTATAATTAAGAGCTGTAACATCAGTAAGAGATTTAGAGTAGAAAGAGTTAACAAAATTCCTGAAAACTAAGCAGATTTGAGTATATATTTTCTGGCACGTAAAGCTATTTAATGAGAGTTTTTATCACTTATAATATATTTTACAATTTGGAAACTCCTCATGGGTTTAAATGAATGCTAATTTTTATTTAAAAGAAAACACGTTATCAAAAAGGAATAGTTATACTCGTAAAGTCCAAGTCAATAAGTGCTCGCCAAAATTCCTCTAACAGACACCAAAATGTAATAATATAGAAAAATCTCTTTGATGTACAATTTGTAAGAACAATATGGGTTCTGTATAGAATCGGGTGTGGGGTTTGGAGATGCAATTTAGTGACAAAATTTCATTTCAAATAATCCTGGTACTCCAATCTTTATATTGTGCAGTGACCATCTTGTTAATTACATCTTGGCGTCAAAAAATCGCCAAAGACTAAAGGAGTACCCGATTGAAAATTTTTTACCAAAAACATATGTTTTATTTTAACAAAATCAAATATACTGTACTCAAATAGAAATTTTCATCGGGATAATTGACAATATTTTAAATGTTTCAGACCAGTTTTACTGTTGCTGTAGAGAAAAAGTTTGGTTAAAAAGTTCTTATCGGTTTCATCCTTTTTGGAGATGCAATTAATTCAAAAAAGAATCCCACAACATTTGCTTAATACATAATGATAAATAGCATACTAATTAAGTGAAATTGCGTGCAATCGTTAACATAATGTCATGGCCATAAACATGATGTCAATGGTCATACAGCAACACTGCAATAATTTATTGATAATCTCAGCAGAATAATTTACATCAGAACATGTTTTCATTAATTTCAATAATGCTTTGGTGAAAACTCTATTATAGTTTATCTCATCATTAATATTGCCTAAAGACATTGAATAGATTTTATAAAATCAAATATCATTAGTGAACTCAATTTAATTGAAAAATTTTCGAATTCTAAATGAAAGCAATATTTGGGAGAAAGTTTAGATTTAAAATACATATTTGGGTTATGTCATTTTAAGAATGGGATTGTTTAATTCTTTGAAAAATTTGCTAAAATGTATTGCAAATGCATTTACGTGAAAGCTTTATTTGCAAATATTTTCAATGTTGGTTCAACTGGATGGGAAAGGGAGAGAACCTGGTCCACCATCTTGGAAAAATCCACCAAGAAGAGCTGCTTTGCATAACTTCATTACCAATACATTTAGATTTACCGTTTCAAAGAGGCTTCGGACGACGATGAAATTGAATATTTATTGTGCAACAGCAAATACTTGGCGAGTTTGGCGAGACTCAAAAGAATTCCAGATGTCGCCCGAGACTTAGTGATGGAAGTGGGGAATTCCCTCGAGAAACGGGGATGGCACATAAATTTGCAATTGGTTCCTTTCCGTTTGCTGAAGTTAACATAATGGAGGCAGGGGGTGTTTGAAATGGCGTCGAATATGGGATGGGGAAGCAAAGGAAAGCTATTTATATATTTCCTTCATGGTTGCGAGTCGTAGAGATGAAGAGCCCGTGATGTTGCCATGGCAACAGTCCCCAACGATTTAGAATTTAGTGAGTGATTTACACTTTAATTAGAAAACGGGGGGTAAGATAGGGAAGTGTTCCTTTATTTCTCTTTGTTTAAAATTTTCTTCGGAGTTGTTCAACGAATTATTTTTTTCTTCATCACTACGTCCTCCAGAAAAATAATCATGAACTTTTATTTCTTTACCCTTGGGTTAATTTAGTTGAAGGAAAGCACATGAGCTTCCTCTAGGGTAAAAAACAAGACGACCGAAAAATTAATTAACTTTTACGACATCCAACGCAGATACACTGTATCTGGCAAATAATTTTAATAGACTGTAAATATGTGAGGGTCCTGGGTAGGGTGAGGAGGTGAATTCCTTTAAAGATTCGATGAATACTTTCTGTAATATGTAGCAAATATTTGAGAAAATAGCGTATCTAAAAGATAATTATCACTTTTTCATTCTGTGTAATTATTTTACTTTTTGAAATGCTCAAATAACGTTAGATTCTTGAAGCATGAGATGGCAAGTATTAAGAGCAGCAAGCAGAAAATATATTTTTTTAAGTTTTATTACTTATGTAAGGGGAATTTAAATTATTATGAACCAATTGACGAGAAGTAATGTAGTTGGAGTTTATTGAATCAGAGTAAATATATATTTAAGAAAGTTTCTGAGCATAATAGAATTTAGCTTTAGATGGCTAAAGATCGTAAATTATATACATAAATTCAGTCCTTATCTAAATATGGTTATTTTTAGGTACAGTGAAAATTACAAAAAGGTTGGTTGGCAAAGATTGTAACAAATAGCTCAGATCCATGTGTTTCTTTTGTCATTTCACATTGTTTTTAATTACGAAATATTGATTTAAATGCGAATAAAATACCACTTACATAAAATGGCTGATCGTCAGTTTTTAATATTGTATCATCATACGTGTTCTTTTAAAAACATTGCTATCAACAAGTTTTTAATATTATCATCTGATGATTTCAGGAAATAATTTTGAAAACAATTATTTCAAACCTTTTGGCTTATCATAGAACTAAAGCTATTTTCAAAAACGTCTTATAATGAAGTAAATTAAAAATCGTTCTATAGTGACATATTAAGATAGGGAATAGATTTTGAATTTCGAATAAAGGATAGATTATGAAGGGTAGGAAATATTGATCTAGAAAACGTTACGCATTTAATGAGACAAGATATCGTTGGTATAGTCTGAATTATGTTCCAGTAGAAATTGAGCGAGGAAGTTGTAAGGAATTGCACAATTTATGTACCTTTATAATTAATATAGATGCCCAATTTTATCAAAAGTAAAAGGATTTTGTGAACGAAAGAAAAAATATCAAATTAATCTTTAAATAATTGTATTACGTTTTAACATTTTACCTTATATACTGAGATTTGATATTTTTAAAGAATAACGCAAAATAACTCCATCATAGTTATATTAGGATAATTCTTACGATGGATAATTTTAAACCATTTGAAAAAAAAAAATTAATCTTGACATTATTAAGAAAGGTATCTGTTTTCGTTATATTTTGCTGGTGAAGTTTTAAATGTCATGTTATACTAATGTCTTAAGGTTTTTATCTTTTCATTTAAATTTTATTTATGTTATTATAGTCACCAACTGTGTCACTATAATTCACCAAATAAAATTTTTATTAATACTATCCGTTTTAACATTTATTTATATAAATAAACATTTTTTTAGGTTCACACTAGAAGATTTAAATAATTCAAACTATGTGTAATCATTAAGTTCCATACTCTTTAAAATGCACTTGTGAGAATTGTATATTCATCAATCACTTTAGATTTACTTCTTAGTATTTGTTCTGGCACCGAAAGAATTAATGGCTAGTTTCTTCCTAGTTTATAACAAAAGGAACTAAAGCTATCTTACAGTTCAGTGCTTTCTGACACAACACTGGCTTTGTAAATCAAATCCTCTGATGAAAGAGCTGTCACAGCCAGATAATTAATCCATACCTGGAACAGAAACTAATAAATAAGATGGATATTCTTATGTTCCTAATATTAAATCTTGAATATGGACTTGCCATTATAAAGGAAACTTCCAACGCATTTGCTTTTCAATCACAGCTGTCAGCTGCCCAGGACACACCAGCAACGCAACCTCTGGAAAATAATACCGCTTACTTACGCTAGTCCGAGCAGTACCAAGAACTGCCCAAACATGGCATACGTGCCAAGAATATTAGCGGCAATTTCCACCCACAACCACCCACTTCCCACGAACCGGCCGATTCGTTTAACAGGGGTAGGATACCATCCACTCCAGACCGATGACCGAGCATTTGGCGAAAGATTAATAACACGCCTCTCGCCATTCCATCCGTAATATCGGGCCATTCTGGCACATTCCTTCGGACCATAAACATAAAACATAGCACGTGTTTATCAGAGAAGCAGCAGCAGCTGACTGCCATCTCAACTCTCCCGAGAGTTTTTCCCTTCAGAGGGATAAAAAAAAGGGAAAAATTGACATTCAACGAAACAAGTCACGCCCCAAACACCATGATTGTCCCCGATCCTTGCGTATTAAATTGGATCACGTACGGAGCCAAAGCGGGAATACTTAAATGAGAGAGTTGGCATGATCTGGCGAGAAATAAAGTGTAAGGGTGGAGTCATTTATGAATCGATTGGTGATGAACACTACCTCATGCAGGTATGCTCATTTACAAAAGAAAAAAGGGATTGCTCTTTTTACCTATATTTAGACACCAAGGTTACAGTTTGAATAAAGAGGTGGCTATGTTGGTCAAGTTTTATTTTGGGGTTGTTTGGCCTGGATTGCGTGTTAGGGGGTGGTACTTTTTTTCGTTTTTTTTCTTTTGTTCTTTGTTGTTGATGGTTGTTTTGAAGATTCTCTTGTCACGGAAAGGGGAAATCTGGTTCCAAACCCCGGGGTTGGGTGGAGGCTTTGATGGAACCTTAATGGACATGAAAGTTAAAGAACAATCGTTTAAATTTTGCAAAACTTAGTGTTACCCTGAAAGTACTTTCCTGCGTTTATACATTGTTTGTCTTAGAAACACGTTTAGCACTCTTTTTCCATTTGAGAAAAATGGCGAGTAGGGTAAGCAACAAATTGCTGCTACAAAATTTTGTCTCAAATTTGGTTTCATTAAAATCACTTAAAGTTTCACATAATTATCTTGCAATCTTTCTAATGAAGGATATTTTATTTTACAACAATTCAACGTAACAACCATTATATTTCCTAAAGCATTTTTATTTTTAGGTATGCAATTTCCTTTAAACTGATAGTTTTCATTACATCTACTCTCAAAACATTATTATAATATATAACTGAGCTGTTACTATGGCATTCTTACAGAAAAAGTTGTTCTTTCGAAAAATTGTTCATGCAAATCTCACTTCCTGAATACTGATTTAATAGGAAATGATACAAATAAATCGTAACTTTCAGGGCCATTTAGTAATTTTATTAAATAATAGTACAAATATATATCATTTAAATTATAGTTGTACTTTAAACAAAATAATATTTTAATAACTTTACGAGTTATACTGAATCAGAGAATTTATCCTACGGCTTGATAGAGAAACTATAGATGATTCTTGAAGACTACTACAGTAAACTTATTCCTTCATTCCTAATACAGAATTCCACATTGATGTAAATTAAACAGTTAGATCATAGTCAGGCATACAGTAAACAGTTCTCTATGTTTATGAGGTATTTTGAGCCCTTCATATATTTATTATTAAATATATTAAATTTTCTTAGCGAAATATTCAAATCTTAGTAAAAATTCTACACTCAGAAATCGAAACATTATAGATATTTTTTTGCTCACACATTCAAATTAGTGGAATTTAAAGATTTTTAATTGAAATTTCAAGAGAAAAAGTTAGATTTATTTAAAAAGAATAACATTATATTAATAAAGGAATTTTAGTATTTCTTTGAATGTGTGTGTGTGTGTGTGTGATCTTGAACATATATTAAACTACCATTAGGAATTTTTAAATATTATTAAATGTTATTGTAAGAAGGACATGTGACATGGTGTACCAATTTGTGCTAAATAATTTCTATATAAAAGTAATAATATCGAGATATTTTCTAAAATTATTCAGTAATTAATGGATGCCTGTTTTTGCAACACTTCAAAACAAGAAGAAAAAATATCCAATTTTTACGAAGAGAAATCAATTTTATGAAAATGATTTTCTTAAAAATGTTTTTCATTAGAACCTAAAACACTTATTATATATCATTTATATCTGTACATAAATATACACCTGTAAACTTATGTTTAAAAGTAACTATCATCTATATTTTTAATTAAATTTAATTTTACTTAAGGAATCATATCCAAGCTGGCAAACATCCTTCTTTAAAAAGAATGTAAAGGTTTTGATACATTCCCTAAGATGGTAAAGTAGTTATGATAATTTAAAATTCATTCTTCCTAATTAGCATTTCTGTTGATGATATGTCTGGAAGTATTTAAGAAATAAGTATATATATATATATATATATATATATTGTGTGTGTGAGTTTACTTATCTACTTATGTTCATACTTTGCTCTAAAAATTATTATAAATAGTAGTTATGTAAACTGCTTAAAAAAGTTTTTTTGATTAACTTTCACTAATTAAACTTAGTAAGTTGCGTTTTAATAAGCCTCAGGGTATTATCATAAAGAGAAAATGTTTTGAAAGATATTCTTTTCATTTTGCCTGCATATTTACCGAAAGAGTTCTTATTAATTAAATACATAAAAGTAGTAATATAGAAATGGTGATAAAAGATTTACTTTATGCTTCACCTGGAAAATGTCATACATTTTTTTTCAAAATCAGAAAATGCAACTTATTCGAAAATATTGTTAATGTACTCCTCTGTAGTTTTATTATTGTTAATTTTATTAAATTAGGTACAGTTATTTTTATCACTTAGTGATGCAAAGTGATTTGCTATGTTGTTTAAATAGTTTTATTTTTAGAAAAGAATTGAAAATATTAATTTAATATATAAATATATGCGATATACACCAAAGTTTTGTAATGTATGTAAAAATAATTAAATAAATATTCCTGGAAAGGAAATGAATCTCTCGAATTAAATACAATTTAACAAAAAGATAACATAATTACTTCTCGGAAACGTTTTTTATCTTGATTTATTTTTTTGGTCCCAATATACATGTTTTTTTAAAATTAAGCATAATCAATTACTATAATGTTTATTCTTTTAATCATCGTAACCATACAGAATGATTAATCTATGTAATTAGCTTGAAGGAATTTAATATTTTTTCTACAACTTCAATTACATAAAAAAATTCCAGCTTTTGCAGAAGAAATTTCTTTGTTTTGCAATTATTATTTGCTTACTAAGCAAATAATTAAATATCTAAATTTTCATAAATAAAAAATTTCATGTTCGTAATGTAAAATTTAATTTTTCCCTTTTGATCATTAACAAAAAATATTTGAATCGTAATTCGTTTAGTTATTTTCCGAATATTTATCTAGCATTATATCTTGGTCATTATATGATAGTTTTTTCAAATAATGATAAATTATATACTTACTCTAATTGATTATTTTCTTAGCGATCCACCTTTAGTTAAACTTTTTTTAAAGTCTTTCTTCAGTTAATTATAATAAAAAGTAAACAGCGGCTTTAAAAAAGTGCAATAATACCAAAATTTATATTCATTTAAAATAAATTAATATTCTTTAGGCTCTCCGAAAACGAATAGATTGGGGTATTTATGTGAATTATTATCGTCCAGGCTTAATTTAATGAAAATGCTTTTAAAAAAATTGTTTTTAGTTATCAGTGAAGGATTATTGTGCATTATATATGACGCTAATGGGTTCAGTAATTATTGCGTAAATTAAGGTATATTTTAAAGTGATTTATTACTTTCACTGGAAGTTTTGCACAATATTTGAAGAGAATAATCTGGACATTGTTATTTTTAATATTTTAAAAGCAAATTTAATAATAATGAAAAATTACTTTTCCTAAAAGTATTTATGATAATAAATGTGCATACATGATTAATGATTCCATTTTCGTTATAAAATTTAAGCTAAATAAAATTTAAATTTTTAATAAAATTTTAAGTGAATTTATTTTTTTAATAACAGAGTAGTTACATATTACAATTCTTAGCTACAAGGTAACTATGAAAAGTTAATAAATATTAGGTATATTTCAACAAACATAGTAAAATAAATTTTAATTAAAAGTCTAACTTCAATTTGTTCCGCATTTTGTTTCATAGCTTTTTATTTTAACTGTTATATTTTATAGGTACTTATTACAAAACAATAAAAAATCAGCAGAAGTGAGATAATACCAAATAAAGTTGTCATGAAGGCTTAGATTATAAGCCTATCATGTCAGATTGGAAAGATTAATCTTGTCACATTAGAATGTCAGTATGCCACTCAGATAAAAAACTGAAGAATGCAGCAAGAAACAAGGTCATAATTGTTAACACAAGCATTCAGCGAAAACAACTTTGGTTTGCAGTTTTTATTATTATTTTATGGAGAATTATTACAAAGTAATAAAAAGTCAGCAGAACTGAGATAGTGCCAAATAAAAGTTTTCACATACGCATTGATGTGAAATTATTGTATTCATGTAAGATTATAAGGCTATCATGTCAGATTAAAAGGATCAATCATGATTGATTAGAATATAAGTTTACCTCTCAGGTAAAGAACTGAAGAATGCAGCAAGAAACAAGGTCATAATTGTTAACATAAGCATTCAGCGAAAACAACTTTGGTTTGCAGTTTTTATTATTATTTTATGGAGAATTATTACAAAGTAATAAAAAGTCAGCAGAACTGAGATAGTGCCAAATAAAAGTTTTCACGTACGCTTTGATGTGAAATTATTGTATTCATGTAAGATTATAAGGCTATCATGTCAGATTAAAAGGATCAATCATGATTGATTAGAATATATGTTTACCTCTCAGGTAAAGAACTGAAGAAAGCAGCAAGAAACAAGGTCATAATTGTTAATATAAGCATTCAGCGAAAACAACTTTGGTTTGCAGTTTTTTTGTAAGTTTTTATTATTATTTTATAGGGACTTATTACAAAGTAATAAAAAGTCAGCAGAACTGAGGTAATGTCAAACAAAGCTTTCACGTACGCAATGAAATTATTTTACTCATGTAAGATTAAAAAGCTATTATGTCAGATTAAAAGGATTAATCATGACTGATTAGAATGACAGTTTGCCAACTTAGGTACAGAACTAAAGAAAGCAAAACATAAGGGCATTATTGTTAAAAAAAATATTCATTGAAAACAATATTTATAGGGACTTATTACAAAGTAATAAAAAGTCAGCAGAACTGAAGTAATGTCAAATAAAGCTTTCACGTACGCACTGAAATTATTTTATTCATGTAAGATTAAAAAGCTATCATGTCAGATTAAAAGGATTAATCATGACTGATTAGAATGACAGTTTGCCAACTTAGGTACAGAACTAAAGAAAGCAAAACATAAGGGCATTATTATTAAAAAAATATTCATTGAAAACAACTTTGATTTGCAGTTTTTGTTGTAACACTGCCACAGGATCATAACAAATCAGGAGACACTAAGAAACTGGTGATCGCAGTTAAGTGCCATCTAATGATATGGAAAAGTGATATTATGATAATATCAAGATATACACATTTGTATTTGTAGAACTGAAATACGTGAACTGCAAGTAGGCTTATATATTTAAGTAACTAAAACCATTCAAGAAATATATAAATGGAAAATCGGATCCATTATAAATAAAATTAAAAAAAATTTGTCTGTCCCGTAAACGTTCACTTAAAATATCATGCTTTTGATAACGTAGTTTAATCTACTTCCTGACCTGACACACACATAAGTATTCTATTTTATTGGAATATCCTGTTTATTCTCTTGTCTCTCACAGACAGTATATCCTATGTTTTATTCTCTTAAAAATAAGATTATAAAAATTACTAATTAAGAAATAAAATATTAACGTATTTGTATTTAAAGTAAACATAAAAAAGTTTTCTGAAAGCACAATTATCAACAAACGACGGATTTTTTTATTGATAGGATCCAAACGCTTTCCGTCTACATTGAAGTGCTTTGAGTTCTACTCCACATTGAATATTGTTCTTAATATTAGGATCAAAAAATGAAATCCTAACATATTTTATTCGATCATAATAACCTAAACTTTTATTTAATTAATAACAATTGAGTGAATTAATTTAGTTTAGTACCTTCTTAATCTATGAATATATACTCTGAAGCTGCAAACACCATTTGAAATTTGAAGAGATACCTTAGAATATTTCCATCTTTTCATTTATTCCAATTGTCATTACAATTACGTTCTTATCAACAGTGATTGGCTTAGAATTATCTAACCATTTAAATTTGAGATAAGCTTATTTCATGAACCTTTATCAGTCATTATTTATCATTTTATTTACATCTGTACATTATTGTAGCTATGCAGCCTGATATGTACCGAAGGCATTAACACAAATCTTAAAGAAATGCTTAAATTTTCAGCTTTACGCTGTAAATGTTTGGAAAGAACATTGCAAGTTGATTTGAGCTCTATCCTTCACACTTGAATTCAAATACCCTGTGTCAGAAAGCATCGGAAAATCGGCAAAATATCAAATTCGCTACGATTACAGGAATCTCCCTCACAAAATAAGCAGAAAGAAAGGTGGTAATTGCAGACCTTCGTCCACCAAGTTGAACTCTGATGGATTGTTGGCAATTCTGGGGCAATCGCGAGAGACGGAGAACTTACTGTATCCAGGGAAGAGTAGGAGGGTAGAGCGGAAAGACTATCATTTTCACCTCCCTTGCGGTAGGGGTGAAAATGCACCTCTTATCTTTCCACTATCCCTGGGGTGCGAAGACTTAAAGGCTTGCCACCGAGCGATTTCTGGCTCTTTTTGTTCTTCATGGTAGGGCAGATGATACTGACCCCTTGAGATAAGGGGTAGGGGAGAGAAAGGGATATTTTTTCAAGTTTGATTTGGTCGGGTAACTTTCAGGATTGAAGTGAGGGGGAGGGATGTTCCGCTAAGATAACGGGGCTTTTTTCTTTAGACTAGTCCCTAAAGAATACTTTGGGAGGTTGCAATTTACATTGACTTCCATAAAACGATTTGATCTCTTGGTCACTGGATTATATTTCTTCCTCTATATACATAAGAGTGCCGACTTAAGCGTCCATTGCCGAATTTCTTCTGGTATTTATTTTCCCTACACAGAAATATCCATTCTTATTTTCCTTGAAATTCTCTTTTGTTCTCAAATGAAATTACGAAATACAGTCTTATTGTTATTGTATATAATTTATAGAAGACAATAATCATATTAATTATTCTAAATATGCTATATTTTGTAAAATATTCAATACCTAAATAAAATTTACATTCTTTAATTTATATTTAATTTGAACTTACATACTAAACAGCTAAACATCTTGTAGTTCACGCATACTTACAATAATAATAAGGAAGCCCAAAGTAAAATGTAACTTAAAGCAAAAGTTCAATCTGGATGTTAAAGGAACTACACAAAATTAGAAAGGAAAATTGTTGCTTCCTCGTGGTGGGGAAGTGTTCCTGGATGGGCGAAATACGCCGGGAGTGTATTTTCTGGAAAGGTCACCCAAGACGTAAAGGCCATTCCACTATGTTCAGCTAAATGCAATGCAGGCATGAGGCAAAGTCAGACTTCAGCCTTTGGTGCCTTTAGGTTCTTGAGCTCTTGAAGGTGTATTTTAAGCCCTTTTTTATCAAATCTCGTGAGATTTCGAAGTGGACACACTTGTATACAGCGTTATGTGAAGAGCCACAAAGTTTATCCCTTGTGTCTAAAAGGCGATACGAATAAAAAAGCTCCAGCTCAAATTTTGATCTGCATCTGCTTAAATAAATACCAGCTATTTTCTAGTCTTGAGGCAGTGCTTCACGGCTTAAAGGCATTCGTGCTTACGTACCTGGTTTGATGTTACTGTCAACCAGGAGGGATAAGCCATGTTGTTGGATAAGCAGAAAGGATTGGCAGAAAGATTGTGTGTTGACACAGCAGAAAGGAAAAAAAAGTTGATTGCATTTTAAC
Organism: Latrodectus elegans; assembly: GCA_030067965.1. NCBI lineage: Eukaryota > Metazoa > Arthropoda > Arachnida > Araneae > Theridiidae > Latrodectus > Latrodectus elegans. The sequence continues at coordinate 86,674,649 of CM057811.1, forward strand.
CATGGTTGATATCATAAGATCTATGAAATTTAATAGAAAGTTGTAGCATACAGAATCTTTGAATTATTCAGCTTCATTTTTAAAAATAAAAGATCTTAGGAGTTAAAAAAATCTTGAAATAAGCTTGGTCCATAGATTATAGAGGGGTTGATTCCAAGCATTCTTTAGAATTAAACGGGGGATGCAAGTGACACTCTGAACTTTTCTACTTTATTTGAGTGAAAACTATTTATTAAAATTGCTATTCTGGCATATAGAAAATTCTACTCCAGATATTTGAAATCATACCTTCAATTCTTCTTTTTATAGTATAGTCAACGTGAGTGCTTTTTTTCAATTAACTATTTTTTCATATAGATAAATCTCCATATTACCAAAGTCTTTATAAGAATAATGGTAGTGAAATTACTTATTTTCTAGTTACAGTTCTTCTGTTAACAAGTCATCCCATTTTAGAAGTTTCTTTTATTCCTTTATCCTCTTCAAATAAGTGGTTCAGTTGGCAATTCCTATGATTTTAAGGTCTCCTCAAAACTGTCTGCCCATCTTAATCTTGATCTTCCCCTAACTTTGTCTCCCATTAGTCTGTATTTGAAGATCTTAAATATCATGGTTTAGGGACTTACTCCATAGATATGTCCAACAAAATTTATAAGATTATCCCTTTCAGCATCCTAACTTCACTTGTCAACATCTTAAAGTACTTTCTATTTTGCCTTTATAACACCTGTTCGGAATTGACTATTTTGATTTCATAGCAGAAATATTTTATATGATAAGATTGTCATTTCTATATCCGACTTCTTATATGGAGGGCCAATCCTCTGATATAATCCCAAGGACAGTAAGGCAAGATATACCAATTAAATTTGTTATTCTTTTAAACAAGATTCTCTTAATATTTGGTGCCCATTTTATACTTCAAACCGCTCAAATCTTTACAGCTTTTCAAATGTTGATTTAGTTTTCTTTACAGATGGTAGTAAGAAGAACAACAAAGTTGGTCTTGCATTTGCTCTTTTTGAAGACCATTCTAGAGGTTTATTATTTAAAACACCATGTTCAAGAATGAATGAATAGTTTTTCAAGCAGAACTTCTGTATATTTATCTCGTTGTCAAATGGATCAAGGACAACAGAACAGCATCTGGAAGGTACATTATTTGTTCTGATATCCTTTCTTTATTTCACCTGCTTAACAGTATTACATGCAGAAACAAATTAGAAATCGAAATACTATTAACTTTGAGTTTTCTGAGATATAAGGGAATTAATGTTTGTTTACTTTTATAGATGATTATCGTAGATTTCACAGAAATGGATGAACTCATTCCATAGCTGAAGATGCCTTAAATTCACTCATGGATATCAATATTAGATTTCCAAAGAGCTATTTTAAATCTTTATATTATAAAAAGATTTTAAAAATAACAGGAATGCAAAAATATCTCCTCTTACCATGCTGAAATCACTGAAAATACTCTGTTTACCATATACTGCCTTCTGAGTCTTTCCTCTTCTTTAATTTTAAAGCTTTACATTTTTTACCTTGTCATGGCAAGTTTGCAAATTATTTGTTTTGCTTCAATATAAGATCAAACAATTTATGCGAATGCTAAAGAGAAATGCCTCAAAATGTGGAATATTTGATTTTTTTTCATGCAATGATTTTAATGATCTTAGGTTATGCTTGTAAAATGATTCTGAGATTGTCTGTTGGTTTTAGATTATGATTGGGAATTTTCGAAGTGTCTTGGTCTGCAAAACTTATCTATTTCCATGAAGTCCACATTGCTGTTCACTGATTTTGCACTTTTTATTTATAGATGCAACATTTAATATTTTAGTTGACTTACTTCATTAACCCCCGTGTCATGTGTCTTGTGTGCGTATGTTTGTATTTGTGTTCAAAAAAAGTATGTACAAAATTATATTAACTAGAACAGGAATGAAAAACACTTCTTTAAGTTTCCCGGGAATTAAAAGATTTTTCCATATACTTAAATTTGATTACTTTTACACTTATATTAAATTAACTTAATTTTTGATTAAACATTGTTATGATAAAATTAGTTTGTTTTGTTCTAATTTTACTAGCTGTGATATTTCCAAAGACCAATCTGACCCCAAATCTCCTAATCACTTGCTTTTTTGGCAGTCAAATCATTTTCACAACATGGAAAGTTTTTCTTCAAAAGCTAAAGCAAATGTCAATATCATTTGATTTAATTTTTTTTAATAAGTGAAATCAGAACTGTATTTTTCCTCACTAAAAATATGCTTAAGTTATTTTAAAGATTTTATTAATATTTTTACTGCGTTTTGTTATTTAAAATTTTTTTATTTATTTTGCATCCTCTTAAGCTGTGTATGAGACTGATGGTATTGTCCACTTTAAATATCAATCTTACTTAAAACAGGTGATACTTCCCAGTTTAATTTTTAATCTTATTAAAACAGAAGATACTGCCTACATTTCCAACTCAGAGACATAAGTTATTTCTTTAAATAAGAAATAAACAAATCTTAAAGCACTAAGTATAAGAGTTCAGAAATTCACTTAAAGATGCCTTAAGTCAAATTCACTTAGTCAATATAGTAGAAATTCACCAAATAATTCACTTAAAGTCAATACGGTAGAAAACTTGCTGTATCCCATATGTATTAAAAATCATATAAAACTGTAATGATCTAGATGCTTCTCATACAAATGAGAGTTTTTTTGCGTATCTAGGAATAAGGTCACGGTGTCCTGATTGGCTAGGACAATTCTCATCATCGACATTTAGAGTTCGAATCCCAACTTAATCTATGATCCGACGTGTTCGCTAAAGGCGTATAGGGTACATTAAATATGTCGTAGCCGCAATGTTTTCCAAGAAAGATGATACCTCTGGGTGTGACAGGCTAAGTATTGGGGATTTTCTGCTTGGTCCTTATTTTAAAATCACGATGGCTCTATTTGGCTGCTTCTATCCGATTGGTAGAGCTAGTTCAACGACGTATCTGGATGTGTTTGTTTGTGTTATCTTTTAGGTGTAAAGTTATTGTGGTGAATAGCTGAAGTCCATTCCATTCAAGTACTTTTTATGTCCTTGAAAGTTTTTCTTAGTGAATGGGTACAGGTTTTTTCTTGCCATTATTGAACAATATGACAGTGTGAATTTTTTTACCTCAAGCAAAAACATTTTCTGGAATGAACATTAAGATATTTTCCTAGTTTCCTCCCTGCCAGTAAGTTATGGTCTTTATATATTCAAAAATCCTTTATAAATGAATGCAAGATAAATAAATAGAAGACCTTAGAGTGTTTTTTATTGTCATGTTATAGACTATCTTATAATATTAAAGTTGTTAAATTTTTAAAATGTTATGATAAAAAATCAACGAGGGAAATATATTTTATAGTGCCCCTTAGGGAAAATTGGCGATTGATTTGTTGTATATAGTACTTGGTGAGAGAAACAAAAAAGAGTTAAAAACACTTGACAATGTTGCAAACAGAACTAAAATATTTTTTATCCTCTTAAGCATCACCCAATAGGCGTTAAATTAGTTAAAAAAAAAAACCAAGGGGCACCTTTAATATAAGCTACCTAAATTCACTAGAAATATAAAGTTTATGCATGGATTCCTTAGTAAAAAATATTCATTTATAAAGTAAAAAAAAAAGACTTAAAATATTCACTACAAAAATTTCCTTTAAATTGAAATTTAAAAAAATCTTATACAAAATACAAAGGAGCGATAATTACAAAAGTAAATGAATTTAAGAAAAGTACTCCCATCCCATATAATGGCTACTGTATAATGAATACTACGAAATATCTTACATTTTCTTTGAATTTTAAAACTGAAAACACTCTAATTCAAGGAAAAAAGTATTCAATTTGCTTTTCGTAATTATGTTACTATGAAGCTAAAACTATTGCATCACTCGCTTTAATGAAAAGAAACTCCTAATTATTTTTTAAAGTAAAAAAAGTTAATTTACTTCCTTTCAAAAACAAATTCTAGGTTAGAAATACAAAGACACATCTATTCTTAAGATTTTCTCGATGTAAGGTATCTCTTAACTAGAGAATAAATTAGTAATTTTGCTTATTTTTTTCAATGTTAAAATAAAACAATAAATAATAGTAACACTTTCAAAAATAAGGGGGTGTTTCGTTATTTTTTCTTCGAATTTGAAACTCTGAAGGAAATTGCTAAATAATTTATTACCAGCTCAGTGTAATTATACAGATCTCATTGAAAATGCCTGGAAGCCCTCTAAAAAGTAATTAAAATGTATATCTGTTATAGTACTCTCTCTTTAAAAAGTGCTTAATTAATTGAAGACTGTGGTATAAATTCTTTATTAAGATGTAAAATATTAACAATATCTCAATCCAATTATGTTTATTTTTAATAAATACATATTACATTTATGATGAATTAATTTTGTAATTTTTATTATTCTATTATTTATTAAGTTTTTATTATTATTTTTAACAATTAACAAGTTTTCCACATAAATTGTATGCATTTTTATTTTCTTATTATTTAAAACATGTGATAAAATACTTTTAATTAATAATTATTCCGAATAAGGTTCGTCACGATATTAAAAAAATTGATGAAATCTATAATAAAATATAATGTTAAACATTTTTTGACTGTCACCAAACAAAATTAAACATATTTGATTACAAGTAGTTACTATCCTGTGTAATTGGACTTGAACTAAACTAAATAATTTTCATAATCCTAAAACTGGAAAATAGCGATCCATACTTTACCTGACTTAACTGATATTTAATTGAAAGAAATTAAATTAACAATTAATTATTTAATTACTAATATATTTTATTATTGATTTCAAATAAATTATCAATAATTAACATATAATCAATAAAATTAAGATTTGATCAGAACAATTGGTGTTTATTATCACAAAAATTAAAATAACTTTGACTTCGTTTTCGAATAAAGATTCAGCTATTATCCTGAAAGATTTGTTATACTGCATACGAAGAGGATAAAGTGTTGGAAAGTTAATCTATGTTGTATATTATATAGTTGATCTAGTTTTCAATCTGTTATACTGATTATTTTGTTTTTAGGAAATTCTGTTTCGGAATGCCAAAACTTCATTTGCAAGTAGGAATTTTATTTTTCCAATATTGCCACTAGAAACATTATCTTTATATAGAAGAATAATTCATTTTATGCTTAAATTAAAATCCTTGTATTAATTACTGTTTATATTTCAAATATCTTTGAAGCAATATGTCTTAAATTTCATTTTTCACAACTGGGCTTTGCTAAGGAAAAAATTCACAAAATCTAGATATCTATTTGGTTAAAGTGAATTGTTTGATTGCGTTTTTCTAAATTTTTTTGATTTAATTAGTCAATCTAGGTTAACTTATAGTTCGCAGATCTAATTCAACCATCCCCTATGGCTTAAAAAAGATTCTAGCTTATTACAAGCATCCTCAAATGGCACTCAAATCGACGAAGTGTTCAATTGAAGATCATAGATTTGATATCTCATCTCCTGTCTTACATCTGGAGTGGGAGGTAAAATAGTTGGTATAGGATGTAATATAGCTTCTTGACGTACCTATTACGGTATCTTTTGGTTTCAATTTATTTCAAATATCTTTTTGTATTTCAAAGGAGGGTTCGAATGAATATTTGACTAGGGAAAAGAAAACCTCTAGGATTGCTATTTGGATGTGATCATGTGCAAAACAATAGGATTGCTATTTGGATGTGATCATGTGCAAAACAATTGAACTACGTGAAACAAGAACTATCCTGCGTTCTGCTTTTGTTATGTTGGTAAAATAAGACAGTTTCATTTGATTTCTTCACTGCTTCATTCTCTGACATTTATTCTCATAAAGTCATTTTCAATGTACTATTATTAAAAAACTCTTATGACATTTTATTTTTGTGTAGTGCCATAAAACTATAAGTTATTCTTGTACGAAATATTTTAAGATGGCATGACACGAAACAATTTCATGACATTTTAAATTTGTAGTGTATGTAGCTATAACTGATTCATGCCCGAGATGTATAAAGATTGCATAACGCAAAAAAATTTTAGGAAATTTTTTTCTGTAGTGTATGAAGGGACTCATGCTCGAGAGTATGAAAATTTCACGACGTGAAAGCATTTCATGATATTTTTATAGTGTATGAAGCTATGTTCAAGATGTACGAAGATATCACGGCATGAAACAATTTCATGAAATTTCCTTTCTTTAGTGTATGAAGTTGAAAGTGATTTATGTTTTTAATTTATGAAGATTTCATGCAATGAAAAGATGTCACGACATTTTATTTTTGCTGTGTATGAAGCTATAAATAATTCATTCCCCAGATACATGAAGATTTCATGACATGAAAAAATTTCAGGAAATTTTATTTCTGTAGTGTATGAAGTTAAAAGTGACTCACATATTCCACAGATATATATAAAAATTTTACAATATTAAAAAATTTCATGAAATTTTATTTTTGTTGTGCGTGAAGCAATAAATGATTGATGCTTAAGATGTATGAAGATTCTTAAGTAATTTTACAATGAAAAAAAAAAGTAAAAGACACTTTTTTACCTTTTTTACAAATTGAAATTTGGATTTTACGAAAATCAAAAGATATTCATATGCTATAAGAGCAATTTCCAGGATATATAGATGTTTCAAAAATAACACTGGTTGAATCTAATATTCGAAGTATCTATGCTTCTGCAGAAATGATTCTAATAAAATAAAATTTTCAAAGACTATTTAACCACAATATTGCTGTTTTGAAGTACAACAGAGAGAGTGCTTAACAAAATTTCCTCAACATGAATTTTAATTTGAAAATGATTTTAAGCCCTGCAAGCTATAAATCTTGTTGAAATCAAAATTTGTGATTCTAATAAAATAAAATTTTCAAAGACTATTTAACCACAATATTGCTGTTTTGAAGTACAACAGAGAGAGTGCTTAACAAAATTTTCTCAATATGAATTTTAATTTGAAAATGATTTTAAGCCCTGCAAGCTATAAATCTTGTTGAAATCAAAATTTGTGGGTTAATATAATTGTACTCTCTCTCTCTCTCTCTCTCTCTCTCTCTATCATATAGTATTTTTTTTCATATTTCTACTATATAAATAATCCTAACCATTTATTACCTTGGCTAAATGTGTTTTTAGGGAAAAATTATAATAATTTTTGTGAGACTTAAAAACTTAATGAAAACGCACTTGAATGTTTTGCAATTATATTTATATTTTACATCCTGTATTAACAATTCACCAACAAATCTTTTTATTACCATTTACACCAATGAAAATTATTTTGTGAAATTCAATTTATGTTTTAAAATAATGCAAAATTATCAATAAGATGCTATGGCTTCAAAACAGTCTCGAACAAAAACCTTTGTATGTATATATATATATATATATATATATATATATATATATATATATATATATATATATATATATAAAATTTCCACTTAACTTAAGTATACTTAAGTAAATATTCAATAACTGAAAACACTAAATTATCAGTTTTGGTAACTTTATTATTTGCAATGACAGTAGAGTAACAACTGCTAGAGTTCATATGTGGAAAAATCATTTCCTTTGAATGCAGATAAATTTATTCCAGTTTAAAAAATATTAGTCCTTATCTACCATTTTAATCATATAACCTTAATTGAATTTCTTCCTGATAATTCATTAAAAAAGAGATCTAAGAGAACATAACATTAAGAGACTATTTAATTTAGCCAATGTTGTCAGTTTAAAATGTCACACAGATATTTCTCTCAAAATAAATTTCAAAAATATCAGTTTGTTAGAAATTAAGAACAACGCCACAAAATGTAATTTTAAGGAATTTAAGTTATCTATCGCAGAACTGGACCAATAATTTGAGCCTTTTTAAATGTTTAGTGTAATTTTGAGTTTTATAATCATTTAATGATGGTTTAAATCACAGTTAAAGGCATGAATATTGGAAGTTTTTGCAAAGGCACAGATGTTAAAATGTAAAAAAAATGAAGCACTATTTTTCATAGAAAATATCTATTGGCGTTTCACAAACTTGAATATTTTCCATTTTTATTTTCTAAGCACGATGCTTTTACTTAAGATAACATTTCGATTGTTAGTGCCAAAACATATTTCTTCCTATTTAAATGAACAAATATCAATTTTTATATTTTGATTCCTTGAACTTGAACAATAATTATTGGAAACCACATAGAAAATAGTTTGAAAGCCGTTATATGTGATAAAATCTTCTAATAGTAGACTGTATTTAGACGTCCTAAAGATGCACAAATTCTGGTTATGAATTTATCCAACTTGATAAATTCATAACCAGCAACAAGAATAAAATATCAATCAATCATATTTCATTCTTGTTGTTGGTTATTGCAATACTGATTGGGAAAAAACTAGAAAACTCTCTTCGAAAAGTACAATATTGCTACTAAGTAAAGGCTTACTCATTTATAATTATTCAATCAGATCATGTCATATTCAAAATTATGATACGTTGAATGCGATAAGTCTCATCGAATTCAAACTTTTGATCAAAACATTTCAAAAACTGTAAAAAGTGAAATTATTAGATCAGGAAGAAAGTGCATGAGTGAATTATTCAATGAAAAAGACAATAATTAATCATGTGAAACTATCATATTGTTAAAGAAAATACACTAGAGAATGAATATGTGTATTAAAATAATGAAAGTTTAAACTAAGAAAAACAAACTCTCAGTTTCATATATGTGTAAATAAGTTAAATTCAAAGAAAGTTTCTAATTACTAAAAACTTAAGGAGCCTTATAAGTACTTTCTATAAAGAAAAATATAATCATAATGAATAAATGACAGAATTAACAAAATAATCTGCCTATATTATATGGTTATGAATGTATTTTTATGTTCAGAAAGTAATTATAACTCTTTTATAAATAAATTAAAAATATGATTCAAAAATATTAAAAATATTAAGTATTATTTTTAATGTCACTTTGCTAGTTGTGAAATTATTTCCAATGATTATATAATTAAATGTAATTATTTACTTATAAATTTGATCCTTTAAATTCTTCATTCATTTATAAATTTAATTTAATATTTAAAAAATTGTTTATAATCAACCTCATACACAAACATGGATGAAGGCTGAAAATGACGCATAATGGAAAATTAGAATATTAAATTCGTTTTATGATAAACCAAGGATGGTTATTTTTGGAAATAAAAAACTAGATTTCAATGATTACCTTTTATAGATTTTAATTTCACGTGTTTGTTTTGAAAGACTTTAAATAAATAAAATATTATTATTGTGGGAATAAAAACTGAAATACGTTATATTTAAAACGCATAAATATATTAAAAGAGTAATTTTATATTTTTAAACTAAATATATTAAAAATAAAATTTATTATTTTTAGTAATTTTTTGAAAATTTTGGAGTGAATTTTAATTAATATAAAAAAACACAAAAGTTTCAGGCTTAGATTTTTTAATAGAATACAAAGAGTAGAGTAATATTTAAGTCTATTGTCTTCGACTAAAATAGTCACAATATTATCCAGTTTACAGTAGTTATAAAACGTTTAGAAATGAATGAAGATAACGATATTTTGAGGGATTTAATTTATGACCTTTTGCAACAGGAAATTTAGTGTAAAAAGAAAAGCTTTAGACGTGAAATTTGAATTGAGAATCATACCAGCTGGAGTTAAATCCGGAGATTATGGAGAACGTACTTTTTCGTTTCACTTTTAGAAAATTTTCTCGACAACTGCGGAAGGACGTGTTGCTCCATTGAGACCAAGAAACTAATCTACTGAATAAGGAAATACCACGTTTATATCTCCTGATCTTATTCAATAGATTACCCAAGACGTCTTTGTGCTGCGCACCACTGACAGTGATATCCGGTGGATCGGATTCCTGGGGGACAAGGCAGCAATCTCCGGAGAAATGTGATTAAGGATGTCAAGAGATATGATTTCTTTGTTCCCTTTTTCACTGACATCAACAACTCTTTTCTAATCATTCATAATTTTCAAGAATAACATCTTGTCATAAGACTGATTCCTCATCATGAATATTTTATTTGTCTTTAACAGTAAAAGAATTATTGCGTTTGTAAAATCACGGGAACACATGAAATTTTTCCTTTAAGCATCAAAAGAAAACTTTTCTTAGGTAATTAGTAAGTTTCTAGTTTAGTTAAATTTTGATGAGAAGATAAGCTCTAAAATACACAGTCGATTCCTGAGGTGAATTTGTACTTTTATTCAATATTTTTATCGGATTTTTTTTCAATATGTCACTTTGGATTCACATTTTAAAAACGACGGTTAATTAAATCATTTGTATGATTTAAAATATATACGAAATTCAATCAATACATCAGCGCAAGACATGGCAATCTCGAACCCATAAACTGTTGCATTGAAAATCAAGAGCATCGATTACCAACCCACGAGATAAGTGACTACTTTTTTCAATAAACGACAGACAAACAATATTTTTTTAATTTCTAACTCCCATCAACTTAGGATACTTAACTTATTTAATCCAACGAGAGCAGTGTAAGTGATGGCAATTTAGAGTGGGTCCGCCGAGTCTTTAATGTTTAGAAGCAAGGATGAATAAAAAAAAAACCCAAGACATGGCCTAACACCCTACAGGTATCATTTCACATAGAAGACATTGCAACCATGGTAATTTTAATGAACCCCAACTAGCGAACACAAGGGAATTACGGTTGCATCGGTATTCGAAATCACTACCTTCTGATAACGCGAGCAAACACTTTAACAAGCCAGGTCACGTGGACTCGTGTATATTAAAAAACAAAATAAGTAATATAAATAAACAATATGTTTCAGTAAATTTATTTGCATAAACGTTATAGTCCTTAATCATTTTATAAGAAAATAATGAATACTTTTATCATCATAACTAATTACGATAAAATGCTCATAACATAAATAATACATTTATTCATGTAAGTAATAAATATCAGCAGATTTATTCAAAATTAACGGTAAATAATTTAACGGTACAGACAAATTTATCTGTTTACATAATGTTTTATTTTTTTATATATATTTTTATATAATTATATAGCTTTATGGCAAATTTCTGATGTTAGTAACTTTAAACTGAATGTGTCACTTGTACAAACATTTTATTTTGGTCATATGATATTTGTAACATATATATTTTTATTAATAAAGTTTTCTAAGACTTAATCTCACATAACTTTTTTGTAAAATTCAAGTGAAAGTATTTAAATCATTATTAGAAAATTAAACTATAATAAATATTCTGACTTATACAGGTTAACAAACTAAAAAATTTAACACAATTTTTTCTAATTATGTAAAACTGTCATTGGAAAATAAACCTTAAAAATAAAATGTTTTAGGCCTATGTAAATGGGTCTACTTGGTTATACTATTAATCGTTAATAATCAGAATAATCAGTTTACACAAACACACTCATATATATATATATATATATATATATATATATATATATATATATATATATATATATATATATATATATATATATATATATATATATATATATATATATATATATATATATATATATATATATATATATATATATATATATATATATATATATATATATATATATATATTAAAGATAGCACATATTTATTATTTTAATATTTAGAAAGAGTATTTATATATACTTATACTCTTTCTTAACTTTAATGAATGAATTTACTCTTATGAAAGTAAAGGTAGGATTTACCACTAAAGTAAAAAAACAAGCAGATTAGAAGTTTATTAAACATAAAAACATGATTTCCCGCCTTGGTTCTCGCTGACGTCTGAAATATGTTAGTCAGTGTTTAGCAAATTTATTAAAAGTTAACACTGTATCAAAAATAATAAATTTTTAAAAAAGGATTCATAATTCCCCCAGCTACTAAATAATTCATGAAAATTCTCAGTCGGTGCTTTTTTATACATAAAAAAGCAACATTAAAACGTTTCCAAATTTATTTTAAGGCTTAAAAAGGAGGAACATCTTAATAAGAATGCTTTTCTCTTACAACGCTTAAAAAATTTAACCGAGCCTGAAAAGTTCACCCAGGCGACGTATTACTAAAAGCAAGCGCCATTACCCCTCTGACACAAAAAATATTATTATCTTAAATTCACTAGCATAAAACAGACTTCCATAAAAATTCTGTAAGAGCTTGGCTTTCATAAATTTATTAAAATTAATATATTTATTATTTAAAATAAAATAAAAATACTGCGCATAGATTTAAAATGACTAAACTGGAAATTATGTTGAATTTCACTTTATATATATATATATATATATATATAGATTATTTAATACTTCAATGCTTTTTACTTGAAAGATTAGCTGGTTAAGAAATTTTTATGATTCTTTACAATCATAATGAAACACAAGGAGGCATATTTAAACGAAACTATAATAATTATAAATATGTTTTATTTACAATTTATATTGTATGAATACATGTGAAAGATGTTGAATATTTGCTATTGAATAATATGTAATTATATATATATGTATATTCAAAGAATTAATTTAATATAGCTGTCACATAGTTATTAATTATATACATAATTTCATATTAAAAATAGGCTGATTGCTTATTAATTAATTAGATTTTTATTTTTATTTAAAATAAGGTTTTTGTGTCCTGATTGTTTATAGCGTTCAATTCTCTTATTTTAAAGTAGTAAGTTCAAACTGCAACCCAAATCAAGATCTATCGTGTTCGTCAGCAGTGGACTGGGCACTTTAAATAAGTCGTGGTTCGCAATGTCTTCCATGTGAAATGATATATTCTGGGGATGGAACACGCAATGCGTGCTTCATTATATGAAATGCTATCATTTCTATCCCTTCCACTGCTGAGCTGTGAAAATCTTAGTAAGCGGACAATATATAATATTTTGATTTAAAAACTATTTTTATGTGGATGGTTAAGCATAAGATTTTTATCTTTACAAATATCAATCAAATAACAAAATTTGCAAAATATTTCATTAAAGAAATGATGAATTATTGTAACTACCATTGTTAAGTTTTTTTTACGGAAGAGAATTTCCCTTCAATCTTCTTATTTTAAGGTAGTAAGTACTCAGATAGATTATAAACCTGTTTGTTTGTAAATGATTTTATAAAGGAAAGAATCCAAATTTGATGACGGGCATTGTTAAAAATGAAATAAATAGGAATACACACATCTATATATTACTATATATCTAGGCATTATTGAGTGAGTGCTTGGGAGATTTTTGATTTTATGAGATTCCCTTATTCTACTAAAACTCAAAAGAAATGTGCTGTCTCCCTGTAAATCTTTGGAGCTGCAGTGGTTCAGTAACTCCACACTACTTCCCGTTAAGATCAACAAAATGAAGCATCATTCACCAATGAGCAATGATTGGGAGGGTGACCACGTACTCTACCTTACTGCGTTGCTGGAGCTCCGTAGGTTGGGTTGGGGACATGTCCACGTTAATATGTTACGTTCCAAGTCCTTCCTGTGGTAAGGCATGGATGAGAAGAGAAGGACGTCAGCTCAGCTGTGACTTCATAACCTGACCGTGGTTCAAAATGACAAAATGCTTGGGGATGTGCGAGTATTCCAAAACCGTTGACATAAAGGTACAGTCCAAGGGTTGCCTGCACTGCTATGTATATACGTAACACTGTAGGTATCTAAATATCACTTCATAACAGTCTTTAGCCATTCATCTAAACATTACACTATATGAAATTTAATTAATTAATTAAATGTCAAAACTAATTAATGATCATTTTAAAAACTGGACAAAGCAATCACCAAAAAATAATGAAATAAAGAGCAAAATATATATGAAAAATATTATATTAAAAAAATATTATGGTTTATCATTTTATTGTTCTTTGTTAAACAAAACACAAACAAACCTACAACGTAAGCTAAATATCGAAACACTATAAAACGCAAAACTAGAAAACATCAACACCCTAACTAGGTATTAAATTATTTAACTAGGGTATATATAAACACGTGTTTTACGTGTCTACAAAATAAAGGATTACAGTGTTAAGACAAAAATTAATTGTAATCACAATGTTTTTAATATGTACTGGTCATCAAATTATAATGTTTGATACAAAATTTAATATTTAAGAATTTTACTCTCTTAAGAATTGAAATTTATCTGTAATATTTTTCATCAATTATTAAATGTGTCGTACATAAATATTGCATTAAATAATTCACTGATCTCTTCAAAGATTTTTGTGCTCATAGAATTCTTGTGTGTGTGTGTGTGTGTGTGATAAATGAATTACAACTCAATATCATACATTTTAGCATCCTATAAGTATATATATATATATATATATATATATATATATATATATATATATATATATATATATATATATATATATATATATATATATATATATATATATATATATATATATATATATTATTTATTTATTTATATGTGTGTGTGCATAAATTATTTTTATTCTGTTAGCGATGAACTCTTTGTTAGAAGTAATTCGTTCCTCGACAGAAATAAAAAAAATAATTGAGCGAGGATGCCATTAAAATCGTTGCCATTATTGTCAGTATTAAAAGCGATTTATAATATCTAGAAAATTCTCTTGGATCTTCTTTATCTGTTTCATAACACGTGCTGCACGAGAAATAAATATGAGTTTTATGGAGGAGTTTGTTTGGGGATACAGGGGGGGGGAGGGAGTTACTGCTTTATGCTGCATTAAATCACAAGCGAGCACTTCCTTTAATTGTCAAGCCTAGACATTTTCCTCTTCCGTAATGCTACAGATAGCTTCACGGAAGGAAAGGAAACTGTAAATGTTGTTTCTCCTCTCCAATACTTACTTTGATAGGAAGACGATGCACATGATTATTTCTTTCTCGTTCCATGTCGATAATTATTCTACTTCCGAAACGTTATGCAGTTTTCAAAGAAATTGATGAAATTTAAATGATAATTATAAGTATAAATAATTCTGTAAGATGCTTCTGAATAATTAAACTATATACTAAAATTTGTTAAGTTATACATCCGTAGAAAGGAAAGGAAACTGTAAACGTCGAATGAGAATGGTACTTTATTTTAGAATGGAATATGGGGAACTAAATAACCTTGTTTTTATAAAAGTATCCTATTTAAAAAAATGTGTGTAACATAAAAAAATTATAGACGTAAGAAATCAGTATAAATATTTGCGTGATCTGATATTATTTGATATGTTGGATTGTCCTTTTCATTGTCGTGTTGAAATATGTCTTCGGAAATATAATATATATATTATATATATAGAAAAAAGAGAATAATATAATTTCTCTCCAAATTTTACAACTGAATTTGATTAAATCCTTTTTGAAAGAAAATTTCTATTTTTAAGATAATCCTTCAAATAAAAATCCGTTTCTAAAATTTTGACTAGGAAGCCATGTTTTCTTAATTTGTATATATATATATATATATATATATATATATATATATATATATATATATATATATATATATATATATATATATATATATATATATATATGTATATATTCTTGAGGATTTTCTAAATTGAAGGTTGGAGTCCACCATCATCCATACATTTCATCTGTCCCCTTTGCCTCGGGCGTTGAAAAGTAAGCGATTTGACAGGGACATTCCCACCAATAAACGTGCTCAGAGAGATATGGAGCCGTACTGCATATAGTCCGAATCGTTTCCTCCAATAAAAGTGTCCAGGGCGCGAGGGTAACAGTGCTGTCTCCAGATGCCCTTCTTAATATTATGTCGCAGGAACATGGCCAGGAGCTGAAAAACCATTTATCTGCGTAATAAGCATCAGCTGCTGGCATGGACCTCCCCGCCTACCCCTTGAAGACCCCTAATCGCTCATCTTTCTGGACAGACAGTCCTTCCACCCCCTTGTCAATGACAACACGATCACAGCACTCCATCATTTTTCAGGATGGGGGTGCACTGTGTCCTCCCTCCCCGAGGCATCGAGATCTGTTTTCAAGCGCCGGTGCTTTCGCATTCAGTTGGAAGAACAGGGGTTAGGAGGAGCCGAGGTCCCTCGAACAATGGGCTTGTTTTAATTACATTTGAAAGGCTACAATAAATCCGTTCCAAGCTTTGTCCTGGCAGGTAAAGTGCATTACGGTTTCAATTAATGTCTTTTTCAAGGAGAAAGACAAGGAGGAGCAGTTTCAGTGACATGTTGAAACAATTTTAAAAAGTTGACATTTTGGAAAGACAATTTTAGTAAGATCATTGAGAACTTGAGCTGAAAAATACGCATTTTATAAATAAAATCAGTTATACTAAATATTTTAAGGTTTACTATTGTTTCTAAAGTTTTGGATTATTTCTTCTTTATTTCCATATTGAGTAGTATTTATTTCTTTGTTAAACTATGTATTACATTATAATCAGCGTTTTGTTATTTTTATTTCCTTATTGTCCTTCAGCTGTCGTCTACAAATATAAATAATTCAATTATATCATTCTTATTCTTGAAAAAAATATTTAAATTTTTTATTTAAAAGATATTTACTTTTTCGAATTATTTTTATGCTTTTATTTCTATGTTTATCAATTTCACAAAAGTTTTTCCGGTGGCTCTGATATTTTTTTATCTTTGTCGTAACATAATATTTTATAGTATAATGCATTCAAATAAGTTACTATATGTTGCTTTAAGAACGAAGACACAAAATAATGCACATTTTATATTTGGGAATATTTAATTAAATTAAAAGAAGTTTTAATACCATCGTTTCTACATTTTTTCTAAATTATGATTTAATTGCAATTAGAGAATAAAATTTTGACAAAGAAGCTTTTTTTAATGAATTATCTTTACTAAAATTCTGTACCTTAACATAAACAAGTAAGCCATTTTGAATGAAAAATCACTCATACTAAGACTCGTTTTCTATAAAGTTCATACTTCTTTTCTTAGAAAATTAAGCAATTTTGGTTTCAATCGCATTGTTTCTTGCATAAAACCACTTATTGTTTTCAATCGAAAATTCTTGTATCTATTTTTAAAAGGCCTCTAAAATATCATAAATAACTTAATTATAGCTTTTTTAAACCTGTTTCATTAGAATTAATTAAATTTATTTAAATAATTAATTTATTTAATTAATTAATTTATTTAAAATGTTTAAAATATTCGACATTTGAACTGCATATTTACTTACATAGATATAGACATGGTAGAAGTCAAAATCCTTATTTTATCATCAAAAATATCTAAGGTTTCCGGAAAATCTCATTTGTCATTTTACTTGTTTATTAATTTCCTGGAAACATCTGTCTAATAATATCAAACAGTATATTACTGCTTATTTCCTTCGAAATAATTAAAATTATTTATTTTATTTCATTATAAAAGAAACAAAGATGGCCTGGTTGGTTAAGGTATTCATTCTCATCATTAGGAGGTAGTAAGTTTGAATCTCGACACAATCAAAAATTTGTCGTATTCTCATGAGGCTGCTGGAGAACATTAAATATGTAGTGGTCGCAGTGTCCTCCAAGTAAAATGATAGCTCTGGCAGAAGCAGTTCAAGTCTAAGGGCTTCCTGATTGGTCCCCACTTCTAAATAACAAATATCTACATACTTTTAGGCCGACACTGTTACACTCACCAGTTGCCCCACTTTATAAGTTTCCTTAACTTATGCCCCTTGCAGTGTTGAACCAGGCTTTTGAAATACGAAAATATATCATTAGAACTGATATGTAAAATTAATGAAGATTTATTACATTACACATTAAATAAATAAAAAAAAACGATCAAAGTAATAAAAGATATTTTAACTCATTTTCAAATATATTTTTTCTTTCGAGAACCTCGTTCTCCTTGGAATTCATTGCATGGTATGGAAATTAAGAATTGTTATAAAAATGCATCGTTTTCAATAATTTTCACAAAATACGGAACGCGAATAAATATTAGTTAATATTCTTCATAAGTTAAATAAGAATTCATTGATCATTAAAAATGCAATGAGTGTGCTAAAATATTTATTTATATGATTATAAGGAAATGAATTCCCACGGCACAGGAAATTACAAATTAAACAGTAATTCCTATTATTTGACTTTTATCTGTAATTTAAGATTTCCTTAATCTAGTATTATACCTTATAAGAATCATTACAGCAAATGATATGTGTGATTTCATTTTGCTTTTATTTTCGCCGCTAGAGGTCTTCTAGTTATGACATTTATACTGTTGGAAAAGAAAAAAAAAAAATTTAAAAGTAAATATATGCGCATGTATGTAAGAAAAACCTTTTACAGAATTTAACTTAAATATGTATTAAATAAACAAAAAAACACAATGCGTCTTCATATATTTTCAACACTTATGGAATATAATTTCAATGGAATTTTCCCAACGACAACTAATAAAATGCCCTCCCTAAAAGATCGACTGCAGTGCTTAAACTTGCTTGTTCTATTTTGTCCTTAGCAGACAAAAATATTTTATCGGTACCTTCACTTCAACCGTACTCCATTAGCGTAAAGATTTAAGAGCACGAGAATTTATTTACGGAATAAAAGCCACGCCCTTCGAAGATCTGCCGTTGGCGTAAACTTTATTATAAATGCATAGACGAAATTTCGCGGTAGAATTAGACCGACAAGCTTTTAGTATAATTTAGTGAAAAATGCTGATAGAAAATCATTTACAAGCTCCTTTGGGTTGAATCACCACATTTATGCATAGCACAGCAAAGAGAAATTACCCTCAGAACACATAGTAAACATCCAAGTTACTTCGCAGACAATAAATCTTACGGTGGGTACTGCGCCATCTGCTGGGGACATGAGGAAACAAAAAATAAACAAAGAGAAAAGAAAAAAGGAACAACTCAACTCTTGTTAATTCATTTGGGAGCTACAGAGTTTTACCATCTGCCGATATCGTATTATGCATATTTGTAAGCGAGGCGATATTATTAATATCCTTCTATTTTGAGGAGGGAGTTTGTTCGTTAAAATTCGCCATTACACTAATGAAACAAACTTGGAATGCCGCTGCTTTAGTAAAAAATAAAAATATCAGAAAAGCTATTTGCGTTAGTACCTTTCGCTACTTGTCTAGTTTATAAATATCTCAGTTTTTTTTTAATACGATATATTTTTTTCCATTAAGAAAATTATCGATTAGGGATTTTTTTCCCTAAGAGAAATCCCTTTCGGCGTTATTTTACATGCTAATTCCTGAGAATTTTTTTCTCTGAAATTAATTTCTCTTCAGATGATTACTTGTCACATCAATTTTCATCACCCTGCCGAAATCTTGAAACCTTGATTAGCTCTACATCAGTGAAGATAAAAAATTTTCCTCTTCATAAAATTTTTCAACCTTTTTTTTTTTTTTCAAAATAAAAAATACAAAAAAGAATCATGATTGTATGTTTTTCAAACAGTCGTCAAAATTCTCTTTCGAATAAAAATAATTTAAAAAAAGAATTTTCTTTATCAGTAGGAAAATTTCTCTCTCTCTCTCTCTCTGTGTGTGTAAAAATTCTAATATATTCTAAAAACTTATTAGCTTTTAGTATATGCCAAGATAATTTTATTTTTTGACTTTTTTATTTTTAAATTTTTGTATATTTCTGATTCATCTTTATGAAAATATACCCAAATTAATTTTCATTCTAAATTTACTTGCTACAAATTGAATAAAATATAAATTTTACTTTTAAATTTTTTCAAAAAAAAATTAGAAATTAAATTTTTTTAAAGCAATACCTTCGAAGTTGTAACGTTTTAAATGTCTGTTTATTTCTGATATGCCTCGTAGAAAAGCATAGCCAAATTATTTTAAAAAATTTAAAGTAGTTATTATGATATAGATTTTATTATACAAAATTTAATTAATACTCTTAAAATCAATCAAAGCCATAGAAAGTGTGAATTCTAATTTTGGTAAATTTTCAAATTGAAATGCCCGAATAAGTAAGTGTTCTACGTTTCAATGTAAGTGGTTAACTGTTTATCAATATGTGATTTCAATATTAAATAATAAAAACTAAGCGAAACCCATCAACAACATTAATTTCATTAAAACATTAATTTAAAATTTCTAAATGTTTTCTGACAGTAACTATATTACAAAATGTTTGAATTATTTTTCCATTAATTTTTATATATCTTTTTATATAAAAATTAATGGAAAAATAATTCAATTGTTGGTATACATAAAATACTTACATTTTTCTACAAAATATAGTAGCAATCGAATAAAAATTTATTTTCACTGAATTCTATTGTTCAGTTTCCCTAAACGTTAGTCAAATAAGTATCAGCAATCTTTTGTTCAATATTATGCATATTAAGTCACAGCATCTTCAAAAGTTTCTTTTGAATTCTTTTTATAATGAATCTTAATTTTAAAATGAAATAAAAAAAATAAAGATACAGTGATAGTTGGTATATGTGAGAAATACTATTGACTTAAAAAAAAAGTGTCAAACAACATAATTTTTCATACACAAAAAAAAAAAAAAAAAAATGAAATACAACTGGCTGACAATAATATCTTAGCCTTTCTAGCTTTTCCATTCAAATGTTTTTTTTTTTTGTTGGTATTAAAATAATGTATTTAAAATACCTTATATTTAGTTACTTTTCAGAAATAAAATGTCACCAAATAATCGTATATTGTAAAACAATTATTCAATTAATAGCTTTAAATGAGCTTTTTGTTTTAATTCTCACTAAAATACACAATAAAGAATAATATTGAAAGATTCGGTATCCATTTTGCAGAATTCGTGTCAACAAATCTAATCGACTTGTTTATACATATGTGTAGCTAAATAATCCGTCAGTTTATAAATATATATTTTGTAGAAGATAATCCCATAGTTAAATGGAAAATTTTAACGATATTTACAATAGAGTAAAATTATAAAAATATATAAAAAAACTATATTCTTTCTTCCCAGAACCAATACATTTAAATAAATAATTATTTACATACTATAATAAAACCAATTCATTTCCTCTAATGTGTAAATGATTAAAAGCATGACAAATATAAAATGAGAAATCACATTACATATTTAATAAGAAGCTACAGATGTTGCAAGCTTTAGGACTCGGCGTTCGATAATTACTCCACTCGATAATGCAAAATCCCATTCCTCATTTTCCTCAATATGATACGATATAAACTGAGCGAATATCTGCTCTAGACGGCTAATGTAGACTGTTGCTCAGGGAGCATTAATTTCGAAGTAATTAGAAGATGTGAAAATGATTTGATATGAGTGATTCTCGGCGTAATTAGGCTTAAGTTAAGCCTACTTTTGAATTTTATGAAAGATGAGAGTATCAACTCCTCCCTTGCTTATTGATTCATGAGAATATTAAAATTAGCAGAAGTAGCTTTAGGAATATATTTTGAATTACAGATTTCAAATAAAATGGAATAAAATGCATTCAGGAATCTAATTTGAGTAAAATGGAAATGTGTTGAGCTATTCCTGCTGTGGATACCGACCAAAGCCGCTTAAAACGTTTTACAATTTAGTGATTTTTGAAATATGATAAAATGAGATGTCAACTATTGAATTGTGACTGTTTATTTCGAATTTTCATCTCATGCTAACAGAGAATCATCATATTTTAGGAATTGTTACTATGCATGTACATACAGAAACTTTTTAATTTCAAGTTTTAACAAATATTCTTTTGCGTTGAAATTATGTTCCTTGCTTGTGGGAAGTACATTCAATATTTGATATAGACACATACCATCGTCAATTCAAATGCACATTAAAAATTTCATATTTCATCGACTGATGTGCCAAGAAGAGCAATTTAGGTGCTATATTGGCCCTTAAGTTGGCTTAGAACTTCGTAATTGGAACATGATTCAAATTAAGAGGGAAATGTATTGAGTTGCTTCAATTCGTTAGGAGTAGGTAGTCCGAAAAATATCATATTAACCACATTTAAAATTCGATAACCATGTCATCTTATGATTAACAATTGTTTTTAAATTCAATTCATTTATAACCTGAGGCTTCTTTATCAGACTGAGATTATATTTGATACATAAGTGAGAACTAAAGTGAACAAGATTGCTAACTGGAAAGTTATATTCAAGCTTATTGAGAAGAGGGACTAAACTAAAAGCTATTAACCAATAATTTAATTATAAATTCTTATAAGGCTATAAGGACCTATAAGGCTTATATGGGCCTCATAGTAAGGCTAAGTACTTTGAAGTTTCTACTCCTGTTGTGCCGGATTTGAATCCAGCAGTAGGAAATGGATGTGTAGACAATAGAAAATGAAAAATGGAACAAAAGAAATGCATATGTAGTTCTCTGACTGATCGAATGTTGGGATGGATATTTGGCAGTTTCTGGATTTTTTATTTTTCATTACATGAATATGGTTTTCTACCTGTGAAACTTTCTCTCTAAAAACAGTGCAAAATAAATATTAAAATGTTTTATAACATTTTTGTACTATTAAGTTATACAGAATTAAAATATCCATTCTTTTTTGACCTTATATGATATTTCAAATCAATCTCGTAAAAAAGTTGAAAAGCAGTGTAATATGCACCGTCTGTGCCAAAATAATAATAAAAGGATTAATACTTTTATTCTGTACTAATGTAAACTTATAAATGATAGTTAATTCTTATTGAATGTTGATACATTAAATTTAAATAAAAATAAAGTGACTAAATAAAAGTAAATAAATAGGTTAGAAAGGAAGCTTCAGAAAAATTGTTCCTGAAAAAAAAGTTATAGGACATGTCAGTTAAGGAGTTAGCAATAAATGCATGTTTTATATAAGAGTAGCAGTAACGCAAAAAGAGAATCTGAGTTGCTCATGGCCAAAGTACCAATTTCGATAGCTCCTTAAGTGTTGTTTACATGGAGAATCTTCTCAAACATTTACCCTTTCAGAAGAACTTTTCAAGAGAAGTTGTAATCCACGATCCATCTCCTGTAATCTGCAAGCGACATGTCGAAAACCTCTTCCATTATAAATCGACTGCTCTTGTCCCTCCCACTTCCGCGTCTACTCCACCGTCGCGGCGCGATTTTACTTTATTTATTTATACCCCCGAGATTTCGTGCGAGTGTTGGCAGCGGCCAACACGCCAACGAATATCAATCACTCGCTGACGTCGAACTATCGTTGAACCGAACTGAAGTGAAGAGACGCTGTCAAAAAGCTATATTTTTTGCCCTTCTTTTTCGCCTTTCCGAATTTCGTTTTAGAAGCTTGTTTGAAAATCGTCTGCCGATTTTTTTCCATTCTTTTTTTATAAAAATAGAAAATAAAACGGGAAAAGTTCTCATATAAAAGTGAAGAGCAGTAATAGAAAGTCATATATTTTTCTTTAGAAAAGAAAGAAATTGATTTTTTTTTCGTAAATTAAACTGAAGCATTTTTAAAGTTAGCACAAAAAAGTTCAATTTTATAGTTTGACGTTTGAAAAATGGCAACTTCTTTGACAACAGTGTTTTAAGTGTGAAATTTTAAAGTTACATTTTATTTTAAGTTTGGTTTCTCAGTCAATAATTCATACAGTCTCCAATAAAACTGCGACAGATTTCTAATATATAGAATTTTTAAAGTTTTATATTTATAAAAATAATGAGTGATAAACAAAATCAAGTTTATAAATATTAAAAAAATCATAAAGTAAAGTCAAACTGCGGTATCTAACTAAATCTGCTTAGAAAAGTATTCTTATATTATTTTAAATACACAAGTATATATATATATATATAAAATTTATAATTATTTATTTGCAGAAGATTGAACCAAGCATTTAAATTATTTTAGTTATTTTATTTTGTTTTACTTTTTAAATAATCTTTATATGCCCAAATCATAGATTTATTGAAATTGATTATTGAAATATATAACATGTGTCAGTTTTCTCTCTTAATAAACTTTAGGCCACAAAGTTTAAAAGTTTTATAAATTAAAATCTAGAATTATTAAAAAACATGAAGAATTGAATAAACAAACGTTGAATTTTGTTAAAGATCGAAAGATTTTAAATCTATAAATATTTTAATACATATTTGTATAAATATACACTCGTGTCCTTAAATTAAGGATAATGCAAGTTCAGCAAAGAAAGAGACAGAAGAGCAAAAGAAAATGTGACTTATTTGTAAAGTCTATTTATTCAAAAAAAGGTTAAAAGCAAAAAAGATGCTATATGTTTGACATCATTAATAAAAATTGTGATTTTTACTCCCTACAGCAAATTTTAAAAAAGAACCTATTTACAAAAGCTATATAACATGGCTGGTATGATGATTAATACATAGTTTGCCCCTATACCCTAAACGATGCAATACAATGCCTAAGCATGTTGAGTATCAAATTATCGATCTGATCTTGGGGAATATTACACCACTCATTAAGCAATGCTATCCAAAGTTCCGGTAGATACGTGAAAGGGGTAGACGGGCTGCAATTCGTTGGCCATGTATTTCCCACACATGCTCTATTGTATTCAAGTGCGGTGAGTCTGCTGGCCAGTTTATACGGGTAATATCTTCCAAATGAAAGCATTTGTCTATAATGTTTGCATGATGAGGACAGACGTTGTAATCTATAAACA